>JAAGKR010000857.1:0-152004 GCA_011419295.1 Clarias macrocephalus | reverse complement strand
GGGGGTTTAAAAACAAAAATAGAAAACAGACAAAAAAAGCCGATAATGTTTTTCTCCAAGTTTTTGTTTGTGTGAAGTGAATGTCTAAACATCCCGAAAAATAGTGAATGTTGCTTAAATGGTCCCACAATTTGTTCATAGGATTAAATAAAATCAAACCGTATGCTCTGAGCGAAGATCAAGACTGAACTTGGCTCAATAGTGTTGTAAAGCAGCCCGTGTTTATGCCCCAAATGAATTATATCGTAATCGGATCGTGCTACTATTAGTAACTGTATGTAATAAATTCTCTTTGATCTGACCACACACTATTCCCTTTTGTCAGTGTGGGATCAATACCATTGTTTCTGTGTGAATCAGCTTGATTTATGATCAGGTAATTACACTGTAGGTGTACACTGGAGTGTAGGGCAAAGCTGCAGCATATATTTCACCATGTTTATATCCGAGGAAACTGTTGTGGCAAGCGAGCTGATGTCATTGGTCCACTCAGCTACCGTTCTTTCTCATTATGGATGGCTATGACTATGTAAGTCTTTGTCAGAAGAAGAAAGAGATAAAGTGAGTTTCTCTAGTCAGTTCAGGTACATTTCCGCCCCTCATGTTTCTCCCCAATTTGGTACCCTGCCAATTCTCACCCAGCAGCCAGCTCTCCTTTATCTTATGACAGCTACCATCCAGGAAGGTGAAGGCTAACACATGCACAGTCTGAGACATGTTGATCCAGCCAACTGTGACCACAGGGCAGTGTGACACACTCGGAGGAAAGTGCTGTCTGCCCTACTCTGGAGCTGCTAAATAAAAATAATACAATAGTTTTTTATATATTAATGAATGATGCTTTGTGCTTAAATTTTTTTTTACATTATATTTACTTTTATGGTATTTTTTTTAGGAGAAAATGTTTTTTTTTTCTTTCTCTTGACATAAACAAAATGCAGGTTATGTTACTCAGGAATGTAACATATTACTGTACAGGATGTAGTTGTTATAGACAGCTAACAACCTTCCGACCAATCAGATTTGAGAATTCTATAAGCTGTATAAATCACATTATAACCATTATGCAAACAATTACAGAAAAGAACGGGCTTCATCAAAAGAGTTGCTGAAATAAGCCTTTTGGTTTTATTGTGTATTTATCCTCGATCATCTCGTCTTTAAAACAGTTCAAGTTGTATCAGAGACCTTCTTTTTCTCCCTTGTCTCAGTCAGTAGTGTATTGTGATACTCTGATGGAGCGTATTCACCCCTTAATGTGACGAGAAACCGAGCGGCTGCCGAGACTGTTCTCAAAAATCATGTCAGCCGAAATTAAATTCAATCCAACATCAGCACTATCCATGCTCCAAACACTACCCCCTTGTTGACTTGATTAAGGTAAGTGGTATCGGCTCGGCGCTCTCACGCGCAGACACACAGTACTTTCTCCACGTCGGCTTGCACACACATACGCATATAGGCACGTCTAGCACGCTGAGTAGAAGAGCTCATGAGTATGGCTGCGAATTCAAAGCCTAATAATCGGGCCAAGGTGTTTAGCCTGATTTTATTGTGTACGGCGCATGCTAAAACCCCACGATTATGCCATGAGGGTCCATTTAAAGAGCACTGCTGCTCCAACGATGAAGAAACCACGTCAACAGCACATGTCGTACCCTTCCATTATCGTTTCGGTCCCCACTCCTATCCTGCTATTTGTTCCCATTAAAAAGCCTACTGGAAGGATTGCAATTCATTCGGCGCTATTGTATGGGTTAATGTACACTACTAAGTGCCAGTATATCGAAGCAAACCTTTGATTAAATGTATTTGAATCACAAAGAAACAGCGAGATCTCTCCATTGCCTTTGTTAAGGAGGGCTTCATTGTGCTACCTGCACATGCTGACTTTTATTTGTGCGTTCAGGAGGCCTTTTTTGTACTTGTTCTAAGAGGCAGCCTGAGCAAATAGTTAATCAGATCAACTTGAATGAAAGGCTTTCGTCTTAGATTCAACTTTTTTTTTCTTTAATAATAGGAACATGTGAGGATTTATTCTTCACAAATTGGATAATCAGGAAAAAAAAAAGATTTTAGAGTTGTATTGAATGTAGTATGTTAATCAAAAATAATACTAATGTATTTATTCTGTGCATTACCTATATAGTGTAAAGGCTAAATTTATAACTATCAGAACAAATGAAATTTTTTCCCTTTCTAGTCCTGAGTCAATTACAGTTTTGCTCGTTAGATAAACCAGAGAGATCTGTGTAAATAATTGTACTGCTAAAAGAGAGGAAAAGGGATGACATAAAAAAAAAAAAAAAAAACTTGCCTTAAAACCCCTTGCAGTGGATCCAGCAAATTCAAGAGGATTGTTCAGCCATGCCAAGAAAGGCGTGCAAATCTATGTAAGTATCACACTGTTTGCATAATAGATTAGAAATTAGCATTTTTGTTCATTTTCCATGTATGCACAGCACCCTGGAAGAAAAACGCTCCATGCATATCAGATCAGCCTGCCTTCCATTTTTGCGCCGTATATTATTTGACAATCTAAAATGTGTAATTTGCATGAAATTGCTTAATTAAAACACAGTCACTGGGGGTATTAATTTCTTTGTCTGCCGGGCGGAGTGCAGAGCAGGCAGATGTAAAAAGGCTTGTCAGAGAGGACTGTCAGCCCAGGAGAAAGGCGAGATTGTGCCAGGATGGCGTGTCAGTGCCGGGGAGGGCAGCGCGGCTGCCTGGCATGGGCACGCCTGGTAAACTCGGGACGCCGCACTGAAAAAAATATATATATATTGAAAGAGAAGAGGTGGCGAGATGACTGGCACGGTGCCAAGACATGAGCTCTGAGGATGTGTGATAGCAGGACGTGGACGGAGACATATGCACCGAGACCCAAACTACTGTACTCAGCACACTCGCTCTGCATTCTCTCTCTCTCTGTTCTTTTCCTTTCTCAATTTCTCACCGTCACCGTCTGCATCTCTCTCATTCCGTCCTTCTCCTTTCTCTTCAATCTCTTCAATCAATTTATTCCCTTTTCTTTCTTTTTTTCTCTCCTCCATCTCGGTTTTACTTTGTCAATCTTTTCAGTCTATTTCTATCTCTCTCTCTCTCTCTCACACACACACACACACACACACACACACACACACACACACACACACACACACACACACACACACACACACACAGAGTATATTATCGTATAATTTTTGTTACCGTTTAAAACATTACAGATAGAATAATAAAATGTTTTATTGCTAAATTTAATAACCATAAATGGAGAACAATATCAATAAAAGGGGGTTTTGTCTCAGTGCTTTATCCTTGAGCCGGTGCAACACAAAGAAACAAAATGATAGTACACACACACACATAGACAGGAGGTTCACACAGGAGCTAAATCCACTGGCAGAAGATGACAGTGTCAGATGAAATCTCACATTTAGAGTTTGTGGAATGTCGCCGTAGCTACTGCGCTGTACCCTTTTGTCTTAAATATCAAAGCCGACACGGGCACGTTAACGTTTTAATAATTCCTCGGCTTCATAAGGGGAGCGTGTACAATGGGGTGGGAAAAAGGGTGCAATGTAGTGAAGTAGCTCATAACGAAATGAAAGAACCCCCTCCCACATAGACTTTTATTCTCTCTCTCTCTCTCTCTCTCTCTCTCTCTCTCTCTCTCTCTCTCTCTCTCTCATATGCCTGACTGGTGGGGAAGGGGTTCCAAATCACAGCCCTTGTACCATTCAGCACATACAAAAGGCCTGCGTAGGGCTGTGCAGACAAGGCCTAATTAAAATCCTTTAGCAGACTGAGTGGGAGAGAGAGAAAGAGTCAGAGAGAGAGGGAGAGAGTTGGGGTTGTAAAGGGGGCCTGTCACTGTGCTAGGGAGTCGACAGCCCTACACACACACACACACACACACACACACACACACACACACACACACACACACACACACACACACACACACCTCTTTTATGACAGCTCTCCAGAGCAGCATCCTCGTGCACCATTTGCACAGAGGGTCTTAATTGGGCCTTTGATGCCCCTTCGAAAAGTGGCAGCGAGATGGAATGCTATCGTCCTCCACCGTCACGTTATGGCCTCAGATTGTTTATGACGTAAAAAAAAAAAAAGAAGAAGGATTCCTCGCCTGTATCCTTCATTACATTGTTATCTGAGTCTTAACAGGGTAATGGCATCCCTGACATGTGCTCACTCGTTCATTTTCCTCTGTATATGTTCTTGGTAATATGACGACAGTGCTGTAAGTGTGCCTGAGCCAGTCAGTGTGTGTGTGTGGGTGGGTGCACGTGAGGGTGGAGAGGGATGAACTCCCGCTGCCACTGCAGATCAAATGGAACAACAAGGGCAACGCCTGCTAATGCAGGGAGCTGTTGAGCCCTGAGCTTCCTTTTGAAATGATGATGATAATGGATTCAGTCCGCTCATTAATGGAGTCCGAGTGCTCGTTAGAGTGAACAAACAAGCCAGCCTGTCAGCACGGGAAATGCCAAGTGCCGGCAACTGTCTGCATTTTATCTGAGGAGACTTTCGCCATTTACCCGTTTCACCCTTTACACACACACACACACATACAACATCAAAGTCAGTAGTAGGGCTCAGCACAGCACACGCGCACGCTTCCTCTAGCCGAAGTGTCACAAGGTCAAGAGCATTGAAATCGATTCCATCTCTTCCTGTGCCTCCTGACCCAGGCATTAGGCTCATACACACGTGGTGGTGGTGTGACGGAAAGGGAGTGACTATTTTATTAAGCTGCCTAATAGGAGATAGCAGCGAGTCGTAATTGGCGTTAGTACTGTAATAATCTTCTAAGCTTTTTTTTTTTTTTTTGGATAAACTTGACGTTTATTAAATTAAATCCAGAAAAGTGTATGAAATGCTGACGCGCTAGAAAGACGTGGTTACCGATACATTTGAGTTACACTCAAACTCTCAGAAAAAACGATTATAGATCGATTGATTCAATCGATTTAATGCACGTGCTTCAGTTAAGCGTTGGCGGATCCGGCGAGCCTCTCGCGTCTTTCAGAACAAAAATCAAAAGCCGACACCGTGGCATCGTGTCAGGAGGTAGAAAGATCAGAGTAGTGTGGTTCTACTAGTTCCTGTCATCATCCTGCAAAAGTTCTACCTTCCAAATTCCTTCACATACTGTAGCATGCACGCTACTCAAGACCTGTCCTTCAATTACCGGATTCTGATAACGCCCTGGGACAGACGTTCTCCAAATTCTTTTTTTCTTTCTCTTCTTTAACTTGTATGTTCATCACCAGCGATCCGACCTGTACTGTAGTAATCATCTGAAGTTAGAGATGCTTCTCTTTCAAGCACAACACGCTGTGAAGTTTTGACCGCTTCTGAGAAAGCACAATTTGATTAGGCGACAAGAAAAAAAGAAAGCGAAATCTCTCTCCAATGACGAGTCGTTTCTCATTAAAGTCAAGCCAAATTATCAGGCTTGCATTAAGAGGCTTTTAAAAGCGAGCGATGTATCATGCATGTGGATATGCATAAACATGACCGAGGAGCTTAAGTAGAAAATGAGATCTGATGCCGCGCCGAAGACGAGCCCGTGCTTGGAATGCATTTAAATTTAAATATTCATATCATTATAATACTGAGGAATATGTAACGACTGTATGATATTTTATTGAGGAGGTTTTAAAAATGAATGCTGTCCCTACTTCTTAATAAAAATCCTGCCCGAGCTCTTAGTAGTCAGACTGAAGTCATCTCTCTCTTTGGTGCTACTCCAGTCAAGGCTGCCACAGGTCCTTGGGTACTTACAGTACATGTGAGCACACACACACACACACACACACACACACACACACACACACACACACACACACACATACACATACAGCAGAGCCAATTTTTCAAGAGACCCTTGACTTCCAGTAGTATTTGCTTTTGCTTTGAATCCCACCATTGTTTTGTGTGTTTTTGGAAAATCACTGACTGGGACCCAGATGCACGTTGAGCACACACACACACACGCAACTCTACCTTTCATTATATGCGCATCCACAGATGTGTGTCTGCTCGGGCATATAGCACTCGCTGGCATTTCTTTTACACGGCTCTTGTGCTGGTCATTATTTAGAGAGGTGTGATTCGGGTGTGTGAGAGCGGTGCGATGCACTGATTGTGTAGCAACAGAGGCAGATCCGGTGTGTGCTGTAGGATGTGACAGCTGTCAGTATCTGGTCCTATTCGCATCATTTTCACCAGCTTTGTCAGCTATCACTTACACCGCATTCAAGATCTAGAAAAAAAATAGGTTAAAAAAAAAGAAGAAAAAAAAAAACGAGGGTGTGAAATATCACCTAAAACGTGTGCAGGAGCGTAATTAGCATTTATTTGGTGTCTGTACAGTATGTTGTATTTTTAGACTTGTATAGTCAGGATTTATTGTTATAACCCAGTGGCTACTTGTTTCTACTGTTTTGATTTTAATTTCTCAAGATGTATTTATTCATTTGTCTCCAGTGCAAGTGATAACAGGTGTAGTAAATTAAATTATAAATCATTTTACTCTCCAAATTGACCAACACATTTAATATCCTCATGCCGTCTGATTCTTGTTTCTGATTGGCTGTCAAAGGTGTTGATTAATTTCACATAATAATCACAGGATTATATTTGCGCCCTCGCTCTACTACAGTATGTTATTGTTTCTATAGTAACAGCTCATTGGCTGATGTGCAGATGAACTACATAATCTAAGACTAATTATGTGTGTGTAACGAATGGGGTGTTATTTAACGAAGAAAGACGTAGTTGTTATTATGGGGAAGGTTCCTGCGAGGAGGAGTTTGTTTAACATTAATGTCAAATGAAGGAGTCTCCAGTTCCAGAGCTGTGTAACAGTCAACACTTTACACATGGCAGTTTCTGTGCCATAATGTCTTCATACTAGTGTCAGGTTGTAAGTATAGACAAAGAAAAGAGTTATTTTTTCTAATGTTTATTTATTTATTTAGTCATAATATTTATGAGTTATTTTTATCCTATTTCGCCAGTTTATTGAAAGTCTATTAACAATTCTAATCAAATGCTTTCTGTTTCACAGCACAGCTCTTTTGGCACTAATAAAAGAGTCAGAATATTATTGTATACATTTAAATCTTTTCCCTAAAATACGTATGTCTAATTTCACAGATAAAAGGGGTAAATCCAAACTCTATCTTTTCTGTTCATAGCATTTTCTGCAACTATGCACCTTTTACAGCATGGAGCTGCTGTTGATGTTTATCCTTTTGAGCATGTACAGTATGGGATGACTTTTTTGGTTGGTTTTTAAAAATGACACGATGTTCAACGTCATGATGCGGCATGATCCGGGCTCATGCAGGAAAAAAAAAGGTGGCTGCATAAACAAACCCATTTTGTGATCTTAAAGGTAATGAGAATATGTTATTTTATTTAATTTACATAGTTTGTTTTGCCATATTTATTGTTGCCATGTGAGAATTGTGTTATCCTATTTCTTTCTGCAATTAAAAGATGAGTGTTGTAGTAGCAGTAGTCAAACACTGAGACTTTAATTAATGATTTGTGACCCTGTCAAAGCTTGCCATTTTTTTTGTCACAATGTGACTGTATGTTGCGTATTGTTCCGTGTGGGTTTTATAAGGCGGCACGCTACTATATCACACTGGGCCTTGCCTTGCTGTTTGTGCATGGAGCTTGCACGCTCTCCACGTGCTTGGTGGGTTTTTACTTCGGTTTCCTCCAAAAACTCCAAAGACAATCAGACATGCTAATTAGTGTAAATGACCGAATGTGTGATTGGCACCCCGTCCAGGGTGTCCTGCCTTGTGCCCCGTGTCCCCTGAGATAAGCTCCAGGCCTCCCATGACCCAGCGCTATGCAGAATGAATGAGTGAGTCAATTTGGTTTTTGTCTGCAATTGCAAAAGGCAGCTTTACACATACAACACGCACCATCCTTTGTCTCACTATTGAAACTATGTTTCAGCGTTATATTCTCTAATGTAACCAAACTGCGTTCTTCTCTATCTGTAGATCATCACACCTTAATACAGTGCTAATATCGAGAGAGAGAGAGAGAGAGAGAATAGGAGTAGGAGGAGGGGAGGAGGTGAAAATAAATTGCATTCCCCTCCTAACAGGGAGCCCTCACTAATTATGCTGTTTGAGGACTTGCAGAAGCAAAGGCTGCTAAAAGGACCTGCGCTCAGTGAACCCTAAGAGCGGGGCTCCTTCCTGAGCCCAGCCGAGCTCCGCTGCCCCACTTCCTGCCGTTAATTATCTTTTGTTTGCCCTTGATAATCCGCAGCCCGCCGTGCCCATAATGAAGGCTCTGAATCATCAGTAAGAGGAAAAAACAATGGCATTGTCATCACCACATCATCAGCACATTATAAATAATGAATGAAACGTGCATTAAGCAGCGAGAGGCAGAGTTTATGAAAATGACTTGTGTGAATAGATTAAATTACAACTATTATTACTTCTCCTTTTGATGTAGTGCATCAGAGTAATTACAAAATTGTAAAAAAATAATAATAATAATAATAAAAAGGAGGAGGATTCTATTCTTCATGGGTGATAAAAAAAAATCTAACGTATGTTATGGAGAGACTGCATCTGAAGTTGGTGGTACTTGATGTATTGTTTTAAATAATTTTTTCTTAAAAACATTCACCATGTCCGCGAGGAGATCATTAGGGTTAGAATTAGGCAGCCATTTTTACACAGGATGAGAAAGCAATATGAGAGAGAGAGAGAGATAAGAGCGTCACACTGAATAAAATCCATCTATTCATTATAAGTCACCTATCCCCGTACCTTTCTGTCCCTGATGTCCGTTTATGATCTCCATAAATCTGTTGCTAAAACTTATCGAGTTGCAACATTACAGGCTGTCGGATCATTAGTTTACAACCCCACCTCGTCCTTTTTTTCCCCACAATACACACAAGCCGTCGCGGATATCTATAGTGTGTTCATAAATCTGTTCCTTAGCTCTACGCTATTCCGAATGCTCCGTACAAAATGACTGTACAGTAAATCCTTTAATATGCCCGCATACCTGCCTTTATGTGTTAGTCTTTTGCACACGTGTGTGTAGGTGTTTTTACAAATCGTTGGTAGATACATATGATTCTCATGCTGATTTTTCTCCTGCTTGTGCACACGTCGATAAATGCCTATTAGACGTAAATTACACTCATCTACATTTTGGGTTGAACTCTATAAAAGCTCACAGAAAGCTGATAAGTGGCAGTAAATAAGTTTGCTTTATAAGCGTGGTTTGGGGTAAATGTTCCAGTAATGCAGCTCAGCCACTGCAGCTCAACAGCTAACACGCACACACACACACTAGCTCTTATTCCCGTAATACAGCAGCGATTCTTTTGTCCTCATTGAAAGGCCTCGTTAAACTCGTTAAAATGTGCTTTCTTTTTTGTCTTTATTACAGATTTCTTTTTCTGTGCATTAAAAGAAAGCTGGAAAAATTAATGCACCAAACACAACTATACAAGCTCAGTAACATTCTTTCATTCATCTTCTATACCGCTTATCCTGTATACGGGGTCAAAGGGGGCCTGGAGCCTATCCCTGGAGACTTTGGGCATGAAGCTGGATGCCAATCCACCACACACATACTGTACACACACAATTTTGAAACATCATTTAGCCTAATCTGCATATCTTTGGGATGTGGGAAGAAACCAGAGTCCCAGAAGATAACCCACCAAGCAAAGGGGAAAACATGCAAACTCCATGCACACAGACCTGAAGCGGGAATGAAACCCACTCCCTGGAGGTGCAAGGCAACATTGCTAACAGTACTACGCCACCTTCAACCAGATAGCATAATCGGAAGAAAATCAAAGTAAAATATTCTCTCAAATTTGAAGCTGATCAATTTCATTCATTCATGATGTTTAAGTGGGCGGCACGGTGGTGTAGTGGTTAGCACTGTCGCTTTGCACCTCCAGGGTCAGGGTTCGATTTCCGTCTCTGTGTGCATGGAGTTTGCATGTTCTTGTGCTTGGTGGGTTTCCTCCGGGTTCTCCGGTTTCCTCCCACAGTCCAAAGACATGTAGGTTAGGTTAATTGGCATTCCAAAATTTGTGTGAGTGTGTGTGTGTGTGTGCCCTACGATGGATTGGCACCCTGTATAGGGTGTACCCCGCCTTGTGCCCTAAGTCTCCTGGGATAGGCTCCAGCCCCCCTCCCTCCGACCCTGAATACAGGATAAAGCGGTATAGATGATGAGTGAGTGAGTGAGATATATTTAAATATTCATGCCACATAAATCTCTTCATATCCAGCTTGATAAATGATGCCCAGAGTTTGTACATCAAGCTGATTACCTGATAATTAGAATGTCTCCATGTTCTCAAGCATTGGGTCTTCATATTACAACCATTGTGTGTGCGTGTGTGTGCGTGTGTTCTTGTGCGTGTGTGGTCAAGTCCAAAAGAGATGAACGAGTTGCGATGTAGGCTGACATTTTCTCATTTGTTCATGGAAGTTTTCAAACTGTGGATATGATGTTATTACTTGTCGGCAGCATTGTGCTGGTGTAATGTGCTATTTGCCATGCCAAGCCTGGGTTTCGCAGATGGAAATTAAGGGGGGAAATTGCCACTAACTACTCAATTACAGCGCTTGATGGTTGTGCTGACCTCAGTTGGCAGCAGTGGCAACACCGGGCCAATCATGTCGTGCAGATGGCATTAAATTAGAATAGGGAAAAGAGGACGACTGCACATATCTATCGCACAAAGACATTCGAATTACCTCTGATGCTCTGGCTTCATATTGAACAATTAGGTGCAGCGATGGGATTTTATGGGATATTTTGAAGGCAACGTGCATGTTAGATTCAGATCTCTGGAAAAGCGAGCTGTCGAGGACTGGCTCCGGATTCATAATATGTCAATTAAAGATTTTTATGCATGTGATACTAATAATAATAATAATAATAATAATAATGATAATGATAATAAGAGAACTGAAGAAGCACTTGCAGACATTGTGAATCCTGCACTGACTATCATAAATAGCAGATTACCCAGAAGGTGTTCTACCATCTTATTTTAATCTAAATCAATTATAGACCTCGGTATTGAATTTCTTCGTTCCTAGCCAGACGGTTGTTTGTATTCTACCTAGAGAGCTGATTACATCACGATCTGTGTATACACCATATATTATTTATATCAAACTTCTGTGTAAGGGGAGAAAAAAAAATTACAATTACAGAAGCCACTAGACTGATTAATGCCATTGAATTTTGTCTGTAGTCTTGAATGTAACATATCATTTGAAGCCATTTTCTCAGAACTCCAGTCTATGTTGATGAAGTGACTTTGTGATAATCTTTACGATTTGGTTATTGTGCTTTATCTGTCTTTTAGTGTGTATGCATGTGTGTGGTTACCTAAATTTGCTTTTTCCAAATGCCCCTCAACAGACAAAATAATACACAGTTTAAAATAACTTCTGTGAATTAAATGCAATGCCTGGACCTCATAAGCCCATCTGTTTAAACTGCTATAAAAAACCAATCTGTGAACTGCAAACTCACTAAATTCTACATTAAAAATATTGGAAATGTTCTTTTTTTGAAATTTATTTTACAAAACTATTTTAGAATAAAAACAAAAGTAAAATCCTCATTTTATTAAAAAGGAAATTCACTTTATTTATTTAATAAATTTTTTTACTAAATGAAAATGTCTACAGTAGGCGGCAAGGTGATGTAGTGGTTAGCACTGTTTTCTTGCACCTCCAGGGTCCGAGTTTGATTCCCGGCCAGGCTCGATTCCCGTCTCTGTGTGCTTGGAGTTTGCATGTTCTCCCCGTGCTTGGTGGGTTTCCTCCGGGTACTCCGGTTTCCTCCCACAGTCCAAAGACCTGCAGATTAGGTTCCCAAATTTCCTGTAGTGTGTGAGTTTGTGTATGTGTGCCCTGCGATGGACACGCATCCTGTCCAGGGTGTACCTCGCCTTATGCCCCAAGTCTCCTAGGATAGGCTCCTGGCCCCCCGCGACCCTGAATACATAATAAAACAGTATAGAAAATGAGTGAGTGAAAATGTCCAGAAATCTCAAAAATGCTGGGTAACCAGAAGGGGTTTATTTCTAGTTAGATGGTAGTTATAGTAAACTGAGCAACAGATTACTTAGGGGTGTAGATTACTGATAATGAAATGAGATGTAAGTCTCCTCGGGATGAGGATGCTTTCCACATGCCATAAACGTAAAATGAAACGTAAATGAGGCATTACTGCATTTATTCTAGACGTTCCAGTCTAGCTTTCTGGTCCTGAAACGTTCCGAATGCATTTCCAAATAAAGTTTCTTATACATTTTAAAGCATTCAATCACAGCTTTATCTGTTCATTACTCTCCTGAAGCTTGTCCAGTCACTGCACCCTCCTGCTTGTATGTTTACTCTCAGGAGATCAGCATACTTCTCATCACCTCAGCCTTGGCTCTGGCTCTGTTTATCTTCGGCTCAGACGGAGATGTTCTCTGAATAACATTATTCTGTAACTCCAGGTAGCTATAAAGCCTCAGTGAGGTCGATGACCATAAATCTCTTGTTTATCGCTGGATCAGCTGCACTACTACAAAGGCATGGGGATAATGAGCTAATTAATATTTGAAACTAATGACTGTAGGAATGCGTAAGTATACAGCATTGATTTGCAGAGATGAAAAATGATTTTGCTTCTGATGCTTTCCGGCCAGCTTAGGCAAGCTCTCCAGAACTCATATAGAGTCTATCAGTTTACATCGTCCAGGCTGAACGTGTATGCCATTAAAACATCCTGTCTAGTCTTATATTAATTGCTTCTTATTTTTCTCTGATCTGAGGTGTCCACCCCAATGTGTACCATAAAGACAATTTGCTATACTTGTGTTGGATTATTATAATTGCAGTCGCTGTAATTTGATATTGTTCGGACTGGTTGCTAGGCATATTGTATGTGAGATGGTTTCATACTGCAGTAGCTGATAAAGACTGAGCATGGTACCAGTCAAACCTTTGGACACACCTTCTTCATTTCTACATTGTAGAACAATACTGAAGGCACCGAAACTATGGAATAACACTTGAAATGATGTGCCAAACCATTTTTTTTTCTCGTATTTTACATTCTTTAAAGCAGACAAGGTTTACCCTGACATCCGCTTTGCACATTACTGGCAGCCAACAAGTACTCAACATGTCTGGGAACTCCTTGAAGACTGCTGGAAAATCATTCCCGGTGACTTCCTCATGAAGCTGCTTGAGAAGATGCCAAGGGCTGTCATCTAAGAAAAAGGTGGTTACATTTAAAAGATGCATTGCATTCGTTGCGATGCAGAGCAACTCGGTGCCGCGGTTATAGCGTGTGCTATTTGTTCTAAATACCGCCACCTGTTGCGATATTCGCGCGAGCCGAGGCACCATCTGGTTGATGGTAAAATGGGTTTAACATTATATAGATTAATTTGCATATGCAGATAATGAACTAGCATTTCAGAATGAGAAACGTGTAGTGTAGTTACGAGGGTGAGTCAAAAATGATCCGCACTCTGGCAGTAGAGTTTATTATAGAAAGATCAGGACTATAAGGAGGATGCTTTGACACCTTAAAATGAGGTTTTTTAACTTTTTTTTGTCAACAGTGTGGGCAGAAGTGTGCGAACGTGCATTTTCATGCAAGATCACAACGCCCTTGGATCGCAGTCCTCTCCGTTTAATCTCAAGTTTTCTGTATTATTTCTTCAATAAGCAACTCACTGTAACGAGCGCTGTTGATTGTTGATTCTTTTTCCTGATAATGTTCCAATACTGGTCCTTAACAATCCCAGAAAACTCTAAGCTTCAATTTTCCAGCTGATGTTTGACTTTTGAACTTTTTCTCAGTCGGTGATTGAGAATGTTTCCGGTCCATACTCTGCCGTTTTCCTCTCAGCACTTAGTGATAATTCTGTGTCTCCTCATCAGTTATGATTCTCTTTAATGAGAAAGTTTCACCTTCCTTAGAGTATCGCTCCAAATTCTGTTTTCAGATCTCCAGACGCTTCCGAAACACTGGTGAAACAGTGTTTCTAAAGCCGTCAGTAGGTTGCCTTGTGTTTAGATGTATCCAGAAGAAAAAATAAAGATGCTGTTACAAGGAACAACAAGCATCTTGTTAAGGGCACGAATGAGCATAATGAGCAGATACTGTCATGTAATATCACATGCTTATGTTTGTGTTGCCATACCATATTAGCACATTCATGTACCTGGTGGGCTAGATAATTAATTCATCATTTGTCAACCCTTGTTGGTTAATTAAAACAGGTATGATAGGTATATTTCTGTCTAGTTAAAACCGAGTTACTGGTTTATTTAGCTATTCTATTAAAAAGAATACACTGGGTCTTTGGTTTAACAGCTGTGTCATTGTAGTGTGTGTGTGTGTCTGATTTTGAGTAATTTTACATGTCATTTTTAGTCAGAAGGAGAACGATGCTAAGGCTCTGAAGATACTGTATCGTAAAGATCTTCAAACATTCTAGGAGCACAGGGACTATTTTACAGCAAACTGCTTCGAGATTATCCTGAGCACCTTGAGATCTCATCTATGTGAATAAATTGTCTGTGGACACACTCTGAGAGAAGGTAGCATGTTCAGTATGGCTGCTGATCAAACGGGACAGAGGCTGGTGGAGATGGAGGGACTGCTGTGCGGAGGTGATCTATTCAAACGTTGTGTGTGTGTGTGTGTGTGTGTGTGTGTGTGTGGACAGAAGTTTTCAGAAGTGCTAAAGGCTGAGTCCCCATAGAGTCTATTAGACCCCATCCTATAGTAGCTCCGTGCCCTGAGGAGAAGGTAGAGGGGGCTGGGGGTGGGGCTAGAAACAAGAGTGTAGTACATGGTTTTTGACTATAACTGTTTGATTTTGGGATAATACAAAGCGTAGCATTTTGCATATAGTTCACCACACATGTACTGTATTAGTGGTGTAAGAGACCAGAGCTGATCTGTGATTTGAACAGATCTTTCCTTATGGATAAGTACGCCTGCAAACTGAGGATTAATAGCAAAGTTTATCCACCATCGTGCGAAATTGAGTTTTACGCTAACAATAAGACACCAAGATGTTGTGCTGAATATCAGCACTGCTGTGATGCACCCACTGGCACAAGGCCATACTGATATACTGATATTCAGTACAACAGCACAATCTTGAGTCATGGAGAGTCCTGAGAAATTCACAAGATTTACTTTATTTTTCCACTTATTCCACTTTAGAATGTCAGCTAATGCCCTGGGTTTTGTGGTTTATTCCCAAATAGTGTAAAAATGGAAAGCTAGTGTGCTATGTAGGGTGTACAATCCATTCTTCCACACACCAAGTAGTGCCCTTAATCAGGGATTAGAGAGGGATTTGTGATTTAGCTTTATGATAGAAGGTAGTTAGCTTTGTAGCTCGTGTTAGCCGTGAACATGACGACACGGATGATTCAGAGGCATTTCAGAACAAATTAAAAGCAGTTACTAATGAGACAAAGTGTTGTTTAAGATGACATAATACTATCAGGTGTGTTTTCTTGCTGAAATGCTTCCATGACTTGGTTTTGAATGTGGATTTTGGCAGGCAGCTGCTCTCTCTGCTTCTCTAGTACTGCAGACCCACCTATTTTCACCCATGCTGGTGACTGACAAGTGATGTAATTAATGACTGTTAGAAAACCTGAGGAGTGATAGATACAGTAATAGTTAAATGTCCCAGTGGTGTTATGCCCTAAGTTTTTTATTATTATTATTATTATTATTATTATTATTATACAAAAATTAATAAAACATTTTTACTCACACAGTAGTGAATGAACAAAAAGCAAAAAGTAAAGCATGCCTCATGTTGCTCCTTTCTTCTAGTGGTTTTTAATTTAAGGTAATGAATAGTCAAAGGAAAGGAAAATTTTGTCTCAATTATTTATTTTTTTTCTCACTCGAAAAATGGACTTATCCGTGAATCATTCAAACTAAGATCAGTTTGTGATGGACCCCTAGTGAGTGTGTCATTTACACTTATAGATTACAGATTTATATTAACGGATGCTATGGCGAATAAGGTAGTAGAAGCAATGTTGCTCTTTTTCCTTTTGGAAGGAACAAATCTGCATAATTTTGTCCCTGATGATGATGATGATGATGAAGCGATTTAGTCATAATGAGGATTTTGTTTTAGTCTTCTCCGTATACCTTTAACACTTTCTCAAAATTTCGCCCCCGAGCCTGCTTTGACGATGAACTCCAATCACTGCCTTTCTCCATCGAGTAATCAATATTTTACCCAAAGCAAAGTGGTCACAGCGTTGATCTCATTTAGATGCATTTCTCTAAATTTCCCAGGAACCTTAATTCAGCGTAATTGTATGGTGCTGTATGATTATAGTTGACAGCAGTGCAGTGGGATTGTATAGTACAGCAGATTACAATCAAGAGGAACGTCTGACATTTTCACTTGCATTTTTTCAATTTGCTCAGATTCTCTCTCTCCCCCTTGCTCCCTTTCTCTTCCTCTCTCCAATCTCTAGAACATTACCTCTTAAAGGTACATAATTACAGCTTACACTAGCAGGTAAACAACCCCTAAGCCGCACTCGACATCACACAACAATGCATGCAACACACTCCAGATCATATATGTAATTATGCTATTGAGTCTGATGGGTACAAGCACAATTGCCAGAGAGCCAGCGAGGTGGGCAGAATTAGAGCTGCCACACTGATGTTGATGGGGTAGCGCTGTAATGATTGCTTGAAGCTGTTTAGGCCTGTGGTTGCAGCTACTTTTAAAATCCACAGATTACAGTAGCGAGTGCCCTCACTCTCTCAATCATTCTCTCTCTTTCTGCATGCCGCCTATATAATGAAAAAACATAAACTAAAGATACACTGTGCTATTTTAAACCTCCCTCTCCACTGGAGCCATGACGAACGGCTTTGATTAAACAGCATGATAAGCTTTCATTTCTCTTCTCGAATGCCATTCAGAGTCCGCTTTATCGCTGCTTCCTTAATTGGAAAACACAGTAGAAGCTTTTATGTGGCTGCTCACTATTCTTTTGTATAATCATCAAGTGCAAGTAGATTTGAACTTTTTTTTTTTTTTTTTTGTCTGCAGCAGGATTGTGTTCTGTACTTCGGTTCTTCTATAGTTTGTGATCTTTGTTCAGTCTGACATTTCAGTTGAAAATTAGAGCACGAACAAGTCGCAAGCCTTGTTGGACAGTACTGATTATTTTTTATATCGGCAGCTCCGGTAGTATAATGTATAATGCAATCATTATAATACATTATTGTAAGATCTGGATCACATGGAATTCCCGGGACCTCCACATAATTTCAGCATCATAATAAACCGATTTGAAATATGTATTTACTTAAAAGCCTTAAAACCTCTGCCAACAACATAGCATAGTTGAAAGGGAAAAAAAAAAAAAATATATATATATATATATATATATATATATATATATACACATACACACTGTATATATTGTATATGCTTATATGGAAGTCTTGCCTGAGTGTGTTTGGGTTTTCGGTTATGTCAAGTAGAACAAACATTATCATTACTTTTATAGCATGTAAGTTTTACCACTACTGGAATATGAGAATGACGTTGCAAAAATGTACAAATCTCAAAATTAGCATTTATTTATTTATTTATTTATTTATTTGTGTTCATAGAAACAATCGAAAGCAACCAGAAAAATGTGATCATGTGTATCTGTGCTATTTCTTTGCCTACTGTATGTCAGCCATTTTTTTTTTTTTTTTTTTTTTTGCTCAGTCATGTTTGTATAGTTGGTTAAAATGAAAAAAAAAAGTGTTAATTGTACTACCTACAGTAGGTAATATAAGAATATGTCACTCTATACTGCACAATCCTTAGCCATATATACTGTATATATGTTTATTAAAAAAATATTTTTAAAAAAACAGCAAAACACAAACTGGCTAACATGCTTTGGGGGGCTCCCAAATAAATTTGACTATTTACTGATTTACTGGTGTAACACAGCTTTGTGCATTTGTTTAACATTTAGGGAAGGAGCCTCCACTGCCGGTGCTTTGTAGAATGTAAGCTTTGGCCATATACAGTAAGATGAATAAACCATATTGGTACATTGTTGTTTCTATATTAGCAGAAATAATAAAAATTATAACAACAATTAAAATTTTCATCTGATGGGCGTCACAGTGGCATTGTGGTTAGCACTCCGCATGGGTCAAACTTTTGATTACATGTTTGCATGTTCTCCCCATTCTCCAGTTTGCATGTTCTCTGGGTATTCTGGTTGTCTCCCACCCGTCCAGGGTTTACCCCTGGGATAAGCCTCTAATGAACCTGTACAGGATAAGAGGTATAGAGAGTGAGTGAGATATGATCATTACTAAAACCTACTTTTGATAAAATAAATAATAAAACAAGAACAGCGAGAGCTTAACAGCCCACTCAAATGTTTTACACAAATATACTGGCTTGAATGGTTAATGAGACCTAGCATGTCGTCTGTTGCTTCACATAAAAACACTTCATGCAAATACATAAACACACAAACCTTGTGAAAAATCCGTTCTCTGATTTTGATGGTTTGTTTAAAGCACTTTTGAAGACTGCAGTCATGACCTGCGTATAAATAAAAGGGATTTAATGAGCAGGCTGAATGACAAGGTGACTGACCAAACTGAAGCAGAGCACACAGAGAGAGAGAGAGAGAGAGAGAGAGAGAGAGAGAGAGAGAGAGAATGTGAGGAGACAGAGTTAGACCTGGATCAGGGGCCTGTCATGAGCAGGTGGGCGACAGGAATTCGCTTCCTCACCGGGAACATGGCCACATCTGCCTTTGATTAATTGGCACACTGCTTTTCCAAGTCTGCTCCGCCTGACCACTGACATGGCCAACCCATAAGTGTACGAGCACAATGGAGCACACGGACAGTGACACTTTTCAAGAGAGGTGGCATATTCATTCAAAAGGTTCTTATAGTGTCTTACTGTATAATATGTTATCTCAGGATGTGTTCTTAAATCCGCATCCACAAAGAGAAAGAGAGAGAGAGAGAAGAAGAAAAAATGTCTAAAAGATCACTTTTAGACAAAGATGGAATCCAGATGCAGAAGCTCTGGCTAGAATAGATCATTGCCGTAGTAGTGAACCCTGGAAAGTCTGGCAGCAGGATTTGTTTGACAGTTCTTTAGAGTTTGTGTGTCATCTAATTTAAAGCACACCACAGCTCCTGCCTCTAGTAATCTGTAAAAAAAAAAAAAAAAAAAAAAAAAAAATCTAGTTGAGCAAGAGCAGAGCACTTTCTTTTAATTCAGATTGGTTCGGTGCATTAAAGAACCTAAAGGATCGTTCTAGCCGCTTCAGATGAGCGGTAATAAAGGAATTAAGAGAGAACGCTGGAACTGCTTGCACTGTGGTTTACTCTGCGCCGGTTTAAAGCTGTTGCTCTGTTATAGTTGGTGACGTCAGCCTCCAGCTCCTGCTCTGTTCTGCTTTCTCTGACTCTCGTACCTACTCCGGTTCCACATTAAGTGTGGATGATTTGCAGGCAGTGGACGTACATGGCTGAAATTAGCCAGACGCAAAGTCTATTCATAAGCGGAGGAAGCAGTGTCAAGCCGCTTTCCTGCCACAATTTTGGAATTACTGTTTAAGGAAGATGTTTGAGTGTTGACGGAAGGCATGTCTAAATCGAAATCTTTTACAGGAATTATGATTTCCTATTAAAAGCATGCAATAATTTTTCATTATAGAATCCGGGAAAAAGTCTTCGATTTTGTTTTCTACTTGAGATATTGTATATTCATGTTTAAAGTCTTTAATTTATCATGATAACCTTTGATTGAAAGCATCAGTTCCACACAGTAGCATCTCACAGCACCTATTTACAGCGCCTTGCAAAACTATTAGCACCCCCTTTACTTTGCAGAGGTTTGCAACCTGGAAATAAAATGGACTTAATTGGGATTTGAGGCCAACGAATGTACATAATATTAAATATTGTTAAATATTGAAAAGATATATATTAAATATTGAAGAAAAAAACTCTAGTGTTTGTAAGAAAGCATATATAAAAATATATAGAATCAAACCAGCAAGCTATTAAAATGAAAATAAAGTATGATTCAGAGGCTGGTTTACTCACTCATCGTCTATACTGTTTCATCTTGTAGTCATTCGCAGGGGGCCTGGAGCCTATCTCAGGAGATTTGGGGCACGAGGTGGGGTACACCCTGGACAAGGTGCCAGGCCATCACAGGGCACATACACATACACACACTTGCACACTATGATCAATTTGGGAACACCAATTAGCCTAATCTGCATGTCTTTTTTTTTTTTTTTTTTTACTATTTATTTGGGATTTTTCCAGGATTTCTTCCCTAGGGCGCTCCCACATTATGCTACTACTAGGGCTGAAGACTATCACATGTTTCCTCTGAAGCATGTGACATCAGCCGACAACTGCTTGCTCACGCACCGTTGGGGGTGGTGTAACACACTCGAAGGACAGTGCTATCCGCTCCATCCGCTTGCACGATTGGCTGTAGAGCCGTGATTAATTTGGGAACACTGAGTATCTCTCATCCCGCCCCTCTGAGAGAGCTTGGCCAATCAGCTCTCTCTAGACCCTCTAGAGGGTACAGTATCACCCGGGAATCGAACTAGCAATCTCTGGATGATAGGGCGAGCACTTTACCACTGCACCACTCGGAGACCTTAATCTGCATGTCTTTGGACTGTGGGAGGAAACCGGACCCGAAGAGAACCCACCAAGCATTGGAGAACATGCAAACTCCATGCACGCTGAGGCGGGAATCGAACCTGGCCATGAATCGAACCTGGGCCCTGGAGATGCAAGGCGACAGTGCTAACCAGTAAGCTAATGTACCATGGCTGGTTATAAAAAAAAAAAAAGCAATTATTAAAATATGAAAAGCATATAACACAGCTATGATGTTGTATAGAGGAGACCAGCCACCAAAACCTACTGAACGACTAAAGAGTGGATTAATCAGCGACAGCAGTCAACCTCTGGATTCCGTCTTTGTGTTTTGAATGTAATGTTGCAGTCGCCATCTCACCGCTTTCCAGTACGTCAACTGTGAATTAAAAGCTTTCTGATTTGAGGGAAAAGAGGCAACCTGGAAGCAAGTTGTAGTTCCTCTCTATGGGTGTTTAACCAAGCCCAATTTGCAGCTTCAATGAGACAATACTTGTGATCAATGCTTAATAGCACCTTATTAACCTCAATTACCACAATTAAGCCTGACTGCCACTGGGCTGCTTTGATGACTTAATTAATCTGATTCAGTGAAGAGGCCACGGTGTCGTCGTCCCCCCCATAGTTGCCAGCCTTGACCGACCATGTGGCCCTGTTAAAAGCACATCTGGTGGAACAAAACATCTCCTTGCTGGCAGACAAATGCCTACACTCTGCGAATGAAAGGCAACCCTCTGCTCTGTGATGTTCCTAATGAATGCTACAAGCCCCTTGGCACTGTGCCTTATTGGGTGGCTTGGATAGCTGCCCAGTTTGTTCACAGCTAATTGCTTAATTGATGCATTGTTTTTACAAACGATACGGATTCCTCTCATTTCGGCGACAAAAGGCATTACACCCCATTAGCGAGTCATGACTCTCACAGCAAGCTGTATTAAAGATTTAAAGCTATTGTTTAGCGCTTGAGATTTTATGCTTCAATGCGATTAGTAAAGCATGCGCAGCAAAAAAAAAAAAAAAAAAGAGAAAAAGAAAAAGTCACACACCGGGTATAAATCATGCCGCATTAGCGTGCTGTGTTCAACAAACAGACTAAACATGCCATGCACAGCCTGCAGCGGATCGAGATAAATGCTCCCTGTTTTCTAATTTTATTATTTATAAAGTGTAAATAAACTGACAGCTCCGGCAGTTAGCGGCGGCTGAAGACACTCTCGTGCTGTAGCCCGCCCCTCTGTTGGTATTTACATCTGCCTGATCGCTGTTATAGGAAATGAAGAGGCATTTGACTCAGCCGTTTAATTAGCAGACTGTGGGTTAATAAGTTCCTCCTCAGGCAGCGGACTATTTCCTCAGGAGAGTTGACACTTCTATAATGCATTCTCTTTCCCCAGCACACGCACACACACATACACACGTTCACACATTCACTCTCTCTCTCTCTCTCCCTCTCTCTCCTCCCTACGTATTCCCACTGAAGTCTCGGATAAAGAGCTGTTTTCCCCTCTGTCTCGGCAGTGTGTTTGTCCCAGACCCTCAGAGATTGGTGCCAAAAGCTTGCTGCCTGTGTGGAAGCAGGAGAACTGGAGGATGAAGGGAGCGCCGGCCACATGGAGACACACTGTTACTTATTCATCAGCCTTCAGCGCTCACGGGGAGGAAACAAGGCCTGTGTGCTGTAAACACATGCCGGCACAACAAACAGACTGAAATAACAAGAGCTCAGCCCAGCACTGGGACTGTCAGAGTTGGGTGCCAGGCAGGATTGCTAGTGTGTATGTGTGGAAGAGAAATCCCTTGATTACATGGGGTGTTTTTGATACACCAGGCTGTTGTGGGAGAAAAGAAATGATACACGGTGCATCAAACGGACTCTGTTTTCATCAGGCCTGCTTTCCTGCAGTGAATGTGACAAATCCTGCTTTTGAATAGTTTAAATATGAAGCGACTAGGTGGATACGTCTGTTGGGGGGCGATTCCTCCAGGACAGGGTGTAAAAATAGCATCGTCCTCTAAAGTCGACGGCTATTATCCCAACACGCTTCTTTTCCCGATGGCACGAAACACTGGCATTTACGTGAGACGTGTAGAGAGGGAAATTACCAGGAATTTACACTACAATTGTGATGTTACGGCAGGCAGGTAGTGAATACAGGAAGGCGTGTGGCTCTCTCTGGGCTTTAACGCCGCCGATTCTTTCTGTGCAAAGCTGGCAGGTGGAGGTGAGGTGGCCCCTGGAGGAAATGTTGGACCACACATGCTTGCAGCGTGCCGGGCAGGCAGCGTCCGTGGTCAAAAGGTGCCTGTCTCTGGAGAACTGGCGAATGCAGATGCACCAGAAAGCCTCCATGTAGGCATTCAGATTCAATCAGTGATTTCTGCAACAGCAGCAGAGCAGAGCTCAGTGGACTGTACCCCCAGCATCTGCTTCTGCCACTGTTACACCAGAGAGAACAGCTGACTTTATTAGCCTCTCATTGCATGGCTAAATATGTATTATATCATTCAGGATAGTAATGAGCATTTTTATTTTCAACAATGGTCCAATGAAATGTTAGTCATGGTTGTACCATAGTCTTTGTTTCTTTCTTTTATTTTTCATTTAGTTTTTTTTTTAAACAATATTCAATTTATGTTTTTTTTTTTTTTTTAGGTAATTGTCCCTAACATGTTCTGATAGCTTCTTATATTAATGTTACTGGAGCTAGTGTATTTGTACTGAGATCATGTACACTAGTGGACTTCATGCAGACTATGGCCTGCTTGCGAAACCACATTATCACCAAGACGGCACTTCTGTGTCCAGCTCATGCTTTATAATGGCAATGATGCTATTTTACACTTAATGTCTGAAGAAGCTCCAAAAATAAACAGCAACAGTTCTTATTATATATGTAACAGCATTTGCAGACCTCCTGTGTGCTTCATCATACATCCAAACTCCTATGAAACAAAGAAAATACCTATTTGTAGAAAGCAATACAAAGCTAACAAGATGAATACACACTATAAGACTGAAAAAAGTTAAAAAAAAATTTTTTTTTATTATTTGCTGTATTGCTATATGAAAAACACATTCTAATTGAAAATGGAGATGCATCCAGGCTCTGAGTGCAAGTAGCCCATTACTAACCCAGAACTAATGTACGATTTCACAGTAATAGGGATGAATACTTATGCAATCACAGCTTTTACATTTTTTAGCTTGACAGACATTTTGCATACTATATTGATTTCTCACAATTTCTGCATTATGAGTAATTTTCTGTGAGTTCATGGCATATAATTCCAATTAAGTTCCTTTCAGCTTCAGGTTTGTAGCAATACAAAATACTGAAAGGTTCCAAAGAGGGGAGGGGGGGGTGAATATTTATGCAAGGCACTGTAGCCTCTTAATACAAGTCTAATATAAAATGGAATAGTAAGTGAGGTCTGTGTGTTGTGATGGCGTGTGTCGGGTTCTGAGGATGTGATTTGTTTCGGGGCCTGAGCATGCCCATTCAAAAGGCTGTGCGGGACAGAGCCGCTCTGGTCTGCGCTTTGTGTCGAATCTAACCGTGAGGGCCTCGCTCACACACTACTCATGCATTATTTTCTCAGAGTTTTTATTATTTTATTTTTTTTCTGCCTGCAAAGGGATATGGCAGTACTAATTGCCAAACCACGTCTGCTTCCCCTATTTCCTCCTGTCTCTTTCATTGCCACAGGTCTCCCTGTGAAAGCGCCCATTATGGATGTGAACATGTTAAAAAGCTTAGCGAGATCTGTTTGCATGGGCCTCGGAGGCTGAAATCCAGCAAAGCCATCATCTGTTGTGGATGCTGCGTGAACAGGTTCAGAGCAACATGTAGCGCATTTGTGTGTGTTTAGCAAACCGTCACAGTCAATTAGTTAACAAGATGTTGCGGATTGCGCGTGGTGGGGGAAATCAGCTTTGGGGGGCATCAAAGGGGAGGTTTTATGGGTAGTGAAATATTCATAATGTTTGTTTAAATGCTTTACACATCGCATTAAACTGCTTATAAAATTCTAATCTGGAGCTTTAGCCTCCCACTGCCCCCTTTTCTTTTTCTTTTTTTTTTAAGCTAGGATATGCAGCGCTGAAAAATAAACCTGCTAAGCATGCTTCGTCACACCTCTTAAGTGCAAATGAGCTTTTTCATTAAAAAAAAAAAAAAAAAAAGCACTAAATTATGGTTTTATGAAAAGGCAAATTTAGCAGCATTTATTTTTACATAAGACTAAAAATGCACTGATAAAATCGAAGAGCTGTACGTTATCATGGAATCCTCCATGTATGTTGTGTGCGAAAAGCGCTGTGCTATTTAAAGTTATTTATGGGAAAAGCTTATATTATTTCAGTAACTGAAAAGTCCACCTTAATTTGTTGATTAATCGTGCCTGCGTAAAGTTAGTGGCCGTCACAGAGGTGCATTTCTAGTACAGTAAAATGATGTTTAATACATGAATATGGTCAAGGTAGGGAGGTATTGTAGGTTTTACAAGGTATGGTAGGTTTTACTCACGGCTCGTTAAGAACAATGGAGCGAGAGCTTCTTTCCTCACTCACCATGTTCCAGCGATGTCTTCTTAATGAGGAATTCAACATTAGAAGTGTTAGAGCAACACACAGGCTCAATTCAAAGTTACAGAATGCACTGGAGCTATACGAGGCTAACTAGCCCATATGACAAACCTGGCTCATTTAACCAAGCAATTAACAAGATGATAAGTACAGTGTTGTTGTATAAAAGGTGACGCTTCAGAAGCTGAACTATCTGAGCAGAGATGAGGAGGTGAGAGATACAGTATGCACAGGATAATGAATTAAATCCCTTGCTGCACTGAAGCGAGGGTGAACTGGCACTATCGGCATTGTGGGCAATGGTGGGACGGTGGTGGCTCAAAGAACTGAATTGCTGATCGGAAGGTCGACGTTTCGAGGCCCAGCTCCACCAGGTTGGCGATATTGGGACCTTGAGCAAGGCCCTTAAACCTGTCTGCTAACAATAAGCTGCGAAGAATAAAGAATGGAAGAATTTCACTGTGCAGTTATGTAAATGTGACGAATAAAGCCTGAACCTAACCGATGTGAAAAGTAGATAAAAAAATCATACAACATATAGTACACTACCAGTCAAAAGTTTGGCCACGCCTTCTAATTAGATCAAGTTGATATTGAGATTTGTTTGCTACTTACGCTCTATAAATCCTTCATAACGGCTTTAATCTGAGGTGCTGTTTGTTAATTGGTGATTTCTGAGGCTGGTCACTCTAAATGAACGTCTCCTCTGCAGCAGAGGTAAGTGTTGGTCTTGCCTTCCTGGGAAGCTCTTCATGAGAGACAGTTTCATCATGGTGCTTGATGGGTTTTGCAAATGCATTTGATAATACTGTTCTTACAAGAACTATTCCAGAATAACTGACCTTCATGTCTTAAAATAACGACTGTTGTTCTTGTTGTAGACACTTAATTACCTAATGCCATTTGTGTTATTTCATAGTTTTAATAAAATCTACTATTGTTCTAGAATGAGGCGAATAAATCCAAACTTGTGTCTGATATGTACAAACTTTCGTCTGGTATTGTAAAGAATAATAAAGTCACTATAATGTACATGATTAAAAATAACACTACACAATGTAGGAGATTTGTCCGGTGATGCGTTCTGTTTAGGCTGAAAAATTCTGCCCAGGAAAAATGTATCCGCACCCTGGCCTCTTTCTCCATCTCGTCTATCGTCTTGCTCAGACTTCTAGGGTGGTAAGAATGGTTAGCCTTGGGAAGTTTGATTTAGATCTGTCTGATGTGACTTGATTAAGATAGTGTCATAATTAGTGATGTATAATGGGTATGATAGCAATGATCAGTCCAGCACTGAGAGAGAGAGAGAGAGAGAGAGAGGGATTAATACATGCCCAGGAAGACTGGCAGGATGCCTATGAGTGTGTGTGCGTGTGCGTGTGCGTGCACGTAAGCAGGGAGGGTAGTGTGTGTCAGCTGATGACAGGTGGGCAGTCCATGTGTCAGTAACTCACAAGTGTGACTGCTAAACATTTCACATCATGTCACAGCGAATACCCTGCTCCGCATGTAATGGGTGGAAGGGATTTAGGAGCCTGCGCCTGATCTGCAGGCCCAGCTGATTAGAGTGCAGCGCTCAATTACGCTTGTAAGGCTTCATTTAGAAGAGCTAAATGAAGTTACGTCGGTGCAAACTGTCACCTCGATGGAACACATCAAGCCTGCGTGTGCTGCAGCGCCAGGTCGAATAGCTTCCCCATCATCTCAAGGGCACGTCTCACCATGCCCACGTAAGGAAAAGGAAAACGAACCTCTGGTGGCTGGTAGATTTCTTCCTTTTTTTTTTCTTTCTCCATTTCCACGGTGCATTATTAAGGAATGCACAGTAGAAGAGACAATAAAGTAATATTCTATGACAAAAGCTAATATGATGCCGGAGATATTGGCAGGACCTAGTTAGGACAGTCTGTTTTTTTTCTCCTTGTGCCGTGTTTTAGCAGAAAAATAATTCCTCGCTGTGACATTTTCGACTGGAGCCCTCAGGGCACGATAGGGAATCGGACCAGGTAATTGCGCCAGGGTTTCCCCCTTACTAAATTAACCTCTGCACAGAAATTTATTGGCCTGCTGTTTTTGAAAATTATTTAAACCTACGCTTATTTCCGTCTCGCGCCTGTTTTTTCCACCAGGGACCGGCTTATTTTTGCACAGAGGCCTGATTATATTGCAGGAGATGTTTGAGAGAGAGGACAGGCTGGATAATTCATTTTGGACAGGTTTCAGCACGGCAACATTTTTAACTGCTCACCTGTGGAAATATACATACAGCCATGTAGTCATGTCTGCAGAGTAAAGTCAATATGCACTCGCGGGTCACTGAAAGGACAACCTACTTTGGGTTGTGGTTGATATATACAACACTAGAAGAGAGCCAGAGGACTGTTATTTTCATATTACTAATGTGTCTTCCCATCAGTAATACACAGATTGTCCGGTTTGACTTACATTTAGAGTTCTTTTTTCCAGCGCCACAGTTGTCTCTTTGCTGTTTAAGCGTCCATTTTCCTGACATATCTGACTTTGCCATATCCGTCTGCAACAATCCTGAATGTTCTATTGTACCCTGCTCATCCCGCGGTCCCATCCTGTCTGAATGGATGCCCTTTATGGCGTATTAAAAATGAACCTGTGGCAGGATGCTCACACTTACAAAGGAAATGAAGACATCCTGGGCCATTAGTTATCAGAACTGGATCCTTGCTAAACTTCTCTGACAATACTTTTAAATACAGGTTAGATAAATGATGGAAGTCTTCACCCTCTTCCTTTTTAGCCCTTATAGCGTATTAAACAGCCCTTCAGTCTGAACGATGAGCGTAATGGCAGAGTGTCCATTCTGGGTACTGTTTTACTGAAATATGTTGGCTGGCTATTGAAGCAAGGCACTTCGAGTAAGCATCAATCTCAGGCTCTTGCGTACGCTGAGACAATTGTCCAAATCATGCAGCGGAGACAGCCTGCAGGAAACTGACAACTAGCCAGGAGGAGCGGCGGAAACGGTCAGCCGATCATGATTTACATGCT
The DNA here is from genome assembly GCA_011419295.1 of Clarias macrocephalus. Classification (NCBI taxonomy): domain Eukaryota; kingdom Metazoa; phylum Chordata; class Actinopteri; order Siluriformes; family Clariidae; genus Clarias; species Clarias macrocephalus. The sequence continues at coordinate 123,590 of JAAGKR010000857.1, read as the reverse complement.
ATCTGGCATTTTGGCCAGCTGACAGAGTAAAGTATCAGTCAACTATACTGACTTTTTCGCCTTGTTCTCTGACAGGCCCCTGAAGTCATCCTTGCCTGTCTGTCTTTAAACAGCTCCCACTTTTCTTCCTTTCCATGCATCTATTTTTTTTTCTTCCTCCTTTTCACTCTTAGACAGTTATGGCCAGGGCAGACTCTCTCGTTGCACCGCTGCCAATTTATCAGTGCAAGCCATGACGAGGAGATGGAAGATGCTGCATGTTGCACCGTTCCACTGTCTGAGCTACAAGAAGATGTTGCTCGCACCCCAGACCCTTTGCCTTTTTTTCCCCCCTCCATCCATTGTAAAGCCCCACCACCGTGCCAATTTGTGGATCAGCTTATGGTAATAGCAGGCTAATAATGAAGCGCTGATATTGAAAACGGAGCATCTAGTACTGCGCTGACCTTTCCGCTGGGAGAGTAACGGCCCCTCATAATAGGCTCTGTTGAGTAAGCAACTTACAAGGCAAGGTTATAGTCGGGGGAAAAATACAAGGCTGTCCTGAATGCGATTTCACAAGTCGATAACCTTCCCCGTGTGTGTGAGCGCGTGCGTGCGGCTACAGCCGTTATGCTGATGTGGAGGTTTTTAAAGACGGAGGGGAGTGGGATCCCTGCAGACATCCGTAACGCCTCAGATAGGTGCGCATCAATCTCTCACGCCCGCTGTCCCAAATTTAACACGGCCAGAGGCGAGAGTGAGAGAAACAGGGGTTAAACACCCTCCTCCTAAAATGTAGTATGGTGGTAAAATTGATTGCTGTGATTACGACTGTCATTCATTAATTTGGTTTTATATTTCTTTGGTTTTTAAATTAAAATGTACTGTACTGTAGGTTACTATGTAGAAATGAGCAGTGTCGCCTTTCACCTCCAGGGTCCGGGTTAGATTCCCGTCTCTGTGTGCATGGAGTTTACATGTTCTCCCCGGGCTTGGTGGGTTTCCTCCGGGTACTCCGGTTTCCTCCCAAAGTCCAAAGACCTGCTAATTGTGTTTCCAAATGGCTCGTAATGTGTGAATGAGTGGGTGAGTGAGTGTATCTGTGTGTGCCCTGCAATGGATTGGCACCCTGTCCAGGGTGAACCCTGCCTCGGGCCCCCCGTGACACTGAATACAGGATAACTCGGTATAGAAGATGAGTGAGAGTGAGTTACTATGTAGAAATGTTCCTACTCAAAATATTTATACATTTTTTGTATTTTTTAATCTACCTTGACTAGAACTCGAAATACAGACCTAATTTAGTTATGATAAAAATAGTATATAGTTATCATTTAGTTTCAGTAAATAAAGTTTTAATAATTATCGGATTATTCCCGGTTTAAGTGGACAACCACACTCCTCCTGTGTTTGCTAATTGCAGTCACTTGTTGCTCATTCCCTCCCTAATATTTCGTATAACTGATATAACTCACAGCTGCCATTGCACAGTTATAATAGTAGGTACTTAAACTTTTATGTGAAACTGTCATAAAGAGGGTGCTAGTACATCGGCTTGCATGTAATTACAAATCCGATTCACTGTTATTGATTTTAAATAAAGTGCTCGGTGTGCTTTTGTGATTTCAGTGGCGGTCTATGGAGTTTATCTTCAACTCACGTGACAAAATAGACGGCAAATGAGAAACAGCGGGTGCACGGCACACAAAGTTGGATTTTACAGTACTGCGCTAATGTGCCTCTAATGTGAGATATACTGTATGAAATTATACGCTTTTTATGCTTGACGTGACGCATCTGGTATGAATGCCAGTTACAAAAAATCATTCATTCATTCATAATCTCAGGGTCGCTGGTTTGATCCTGAGCTCAGGTTATATCTTGTGCAGAGTTTTGTGTGTTCTCCTCGTGTCTATTCTAAGATTTCAAGTTGTCCAAAACTTGCTCATACAGTAAGTAATGTCCCTTCTACTATTCCCAGTATTCCCAGGAAGGGCTATGCATCCACTACAACCCTGGCCTGTTACAAAAAAGCCTTGATTACAGTGTTTTCACTTCTTTTCCCCTTGTAAGCATGATGCTTTGTGAGCACACAGATGGGAATCCTGAGATTATCAATCTTCATTTTGTAATTTATGAAGGTCTGCTTGTCAGGTATCCAGCGGTGAGTGGAACAGCTCATTCTGGCGCGCTGTGGTGGAAAGAACCCGAGGGGATGGCCACCTCCTGTTGCCCTCTCCTCCACCGCGATGCTGTCAGCGTCGCACCGAGCACGCTCGGCGAGCCGGATTAACCCCGCGCTCCCCACACAGGTGCGCGCACCTACATATCCGCTGTTATTAAGATCCAGGGCAGCTGCAACAAACGTGGAAACATGCAGTGCTTGTGGTTCGGGTCTAGCCCAGTGGAACGGCATCCCTGACGATGAGAGCCACCGGTGGCTCCTGTTTTCCAGACTTTGCTTTCTCTACCACATGAGTAATTATAAAAGCAGTGATGCAGACACACCTGAGAGACCATCAAAAACGCATTTGGTACAGGACTGCTGGAGAAGCACTGCTGCAGGACCTGGCCACTTCATCAGATTCAGCGCAGAGAAACGTTTGCAGTTACATAGCCATGTGTTAAAATCTTCTCAGCTACCACGATACTACGTAGCGCGACCCACAGTGTCCGAGATCATCCGCAGATACCGCACCCCAGCCTTAGAAACAAATGTTTCTAACATCCTTAGATTTTTCAGGTTACCATGGCTCATCTAACTTAAAATTATTTAATGGCATAAGCACATATTTGATAGCCTTTGAGCTATATCTCCAATGTCATGGATGATTAAAAGCAGTTTTAAAGTGGCTTACATCATCAAAAAGGTCAATTACTTTGCGTTTCACCACTAAGACGTGAAGCCAACTTAATTACCCCATGTAACCGACTGAAGTCAAGGTCTGATTTTAATAAATCAATCATTAATAAATCCAAATGCAAAACTCTGCAAATTTAAAAACCACTTTGATCACTTCTCGCACTCTTTTTTTTTTTTTTTTACCCTGGTCTTTCCCGCTTCCTTTCTGTCCATTAAAGATTGAGACTTTTCGAGGAGCGAGCTGTAAAAGAATTAGGGTACATTTCTGAGGAGTTCGTTTTTGGTGACCTTTTTCCCCGTGTTAATAATTCAGTCTGCTAAGTAGCTGGGTCGGGTCTGCTCTGCAGCCTTTGATTTCGGGGAGTGGTGCTGATTTGTGAACGATAGCCCCGGGCATGCGGCCCTGGGCAGCCTGAAGGGATGAGACCCAGCGCCTGAGCCCTTTCACCTCCCCCGGAGCTTGTCCAGCTGTCCCATCGAGTCAACCACCTTGTCTCTCTTAGTCCGTTCCCACCTTCATAAGCCTCAGGATGGGGAAGGAATGTTTGCTTGGATCGTCTGGAAGCCGGGCACTCATGGCTGCTGTGCTCTGGCGGGGATGGTTACATCTCCTCGGGCTGAAATTTGTCGCTCGACCTGCCAGGAGCCTTGAGAGGATCCACACTGCGGGATGAGAGGAGAGGAGCCCAGGGCCTGTTGACTCTGTGCTGTGGGCCAAGTTCATCCTCTCTCTCACTGTGCTGTTTTCCTCTTCTTTTTTTTTTCCTCTGTTGCTTGTGAATTGTTTGAAGATGCCATAGCAAGTGTCTGGTGCAATACAGCAGAAATGATCTCTAGCTCATGCATGTGTGTGGAGTGAGTGTCCTCAGGTTGTATAGTCTCTCTCTCTCTCTCTCTCTCTCTCTCTCACTCTCTCTCTCTCTCACTTATGTTTAAATCTCTGTCTTTTTCTTTCTCTGTGTCTCACTCAGCTTTATTGGCAGGAGTGCAGTTAAAGTATTGACAAAAACATTTTCATAGAAATAGCAGTAAAATAAAAGGAAACAATATATACAGTATATATAAAATAGTAAAAATGCACAAGAATAGATACTCAGGTTGTGTTTGCAGGACAGCTTGTGTCTCATGCCTTTTAATTTCTCATTTGTTCATTTGCAGAAATGTGTTATTTTGTGCATCCATAAAAGTCTTATTATTTGTTTATATTTTTGGGAGGAGAAATGTCTTTCTATCTATCTATCGTGTCCCTCTTCATTACACACTCTCTGTTTCTCCGCATTGCTCTTCATTTCTTTGTCTCTCAATGTCTCTCTTCCTTGTACTACAGTATTTCTCTCTCTGTGTCTCTCTCTCTCTCCCTCTCTCTGTCTAACTTTCCGTCTCTGTCTCTTTTAATCCTCTCTCTCTCTCTCTCCTCCTTCACTGCTCATCAACCTCCTAGCTCCAATTTATAGACAGGCATAAAAACTTCTGGCTCCTCCGTTACAGCTGCTGCCTAGCACTGGCACGCCAAAATAGGACACATGCTGTTAAACATGTAAAGGTCTTTTTTTCTTCTCTCCAGTTTTCAGAACACTCCATCTGACTGACACCAGCCTTCCCAAGCAGCCTGTAGGAACTGCTGGATGTCCATCCAGGCCTTTTCAGCATTGCAGGCACATGTCCCACACAGTCCCTTCCATCATAAATAAAATCATTTCAAGTTTTGTATGGACAGTCATTTTTAAACATCAGACGGTGTTCGTAGTAAAACTTTAAGGTTTGTGCCGACTTCCGAGGTCAAATGCGTATACAAGATCAAACAAAGCCAGATGCACAGACAGCACAGAGCTTCTTCGAATCTTACCACCCGTGTCTAAATAGCACTTTTACAAAGTCAGCGTATTTTATCCTGAGATGAATTTTGTTCACATGGAGTGTCCTGTTTGGCCTGAAGCCTGCATCTTCAGAACGAGAGGATGTGATAACAGGGATAAAAAGCACTTATGCAATCAACATCTTTTCCTTAAGCGCTCTTTTCTTTTAAAAATTCCACTTTCAATATTTAGAAACGTTTGGAGGGTTACAGCACTCCCGTCTCTTTTCCATGAAACTGTAGCTGGAGTTGGACGAAGCCTGCCAAATCAATTTGAAAAGCATAAAAATTATTATCTGCTTCATATCCTGTACATTGTGATTCGGTATACCCGGAAACCTTTGAAATAGTACCCCCCCCCCCCCTTTATCTCTCTTTTTTTTAAATGTCTATCTCTTTTTTTTAAACGTGTGTGTGTGTGTGTTGGTGCTTGTGAAACCTTGTAATGCATTAAAATAAATCAATAAAAACAGTAAAATAACATAAAATATATTTTTAAAAAGTAAAAATTTAAATGTACAAAATGATGTAATAAATAATTAAATAATTTGATTATTGATAATGAAATAAGTGCATAATCAATAAAATATCAAATAAATGATTAATTAAAAATGATGCCATATATTTTACCTTCTTTTACATGATTTAACCATTTAATGTATTGTTTTAATTAAAAGAAATATAAATGTTCATAAATAAATAATTTTTTTTAATGTTTTGATTTTTATTTTTTTGTAATTTTTGCAAATTATATTATTTTTATTTATACACACAAAAAAATTATCAAAAAGTAAATAAAAAAATCCACTTGATGTACAGTTTTGAAATTTTTAAAAGGAAACGTGGGAAACGTGTGTGTGTGTGTATATCTTACACATGTAATATATTAACTATCCTGCATTTTTTTTTTTCAGCACAATGCATATTTCAGCAGTGAGAAAAGCAAACAGAGTGAGCTGAGGGCCAGGGGACAGTGAACGCAGCTTAAAACTTTTTCTTCCTCTCTTCAGTTTTCTACGCCAACTTTAATGTTAGCAAACAGGTAAACAGAAGGGGGAAAAAGAAGAGAGAGAAAAAAAAGAAAGACATACATATCAGGAAAAGAGGTCATTTCCTGGCAGTGAGATGTTAATTCTAATCTATGAATGAAATTTATCCTCCTCACTGTCTGGACTGTACAGGAACGAGGGTCCTCTTTTAGCGACGGAAAAAGGGGGGGGGGGATCAGTTAGGAGAAGGTTTTTTTTTTTTTTTTTTTACACGGATACAGAGGCCACGGGGGGCAGGGCAAAAGTAAGAGAATGACAATCGTCAGGTGATTAAGAGGACTTGCAGGCTAGGTAGACCTACAAAATGAATAACCGTGGACCCAAAAACCACGCCATAAGGCTCAATGGTTTGTGATTTGCAAGTTGATAAGACAAGAAGATTAATAATGCTGCATGATAATGGTTGGCTGCGGCTCAGCTGGGGAGATGGTAATGATGTGATCTTGCTGCAGGAGCAGTTCAGCACGCCACACTGCTGTACAGGCAGCACGAGGAATAAAAAAAAAAAAAAAAAGAACAGAAACACTCATCCCAATTGGCCCTCAGGATATGGAGAGTTTGAAAAATGAGAATGCAGTTATCATTTTAATTAGATATAAAGTTTTTTTTTTTTTAATGATTTGCTGAAACGACGACTTCAAAGAACATATTTGCAGCCGACTGCAATTCCTGAGTGACAGTTTTTCGTCCGTTTGTGAAGAGATTGAGCTCTTCCTCCATGAGACGGTACTACAAGGAGAAAGAAAAGCATCTACCTGTCTCTCTCCGTGTGTCTCTGTCTCTCCCTGCTGTATGGGAACGAGTGAGAATGCTGAGATATGATTTGTTGTCAGAGCGATTTCTCTCAATTATGAGCTCTTCTGAGACAAACTCAGGAAAACTGAGGGGAACGAAGTCTGCCAAATCGTTTTTTGCAGTCGTTTCTGAAAAAAAAAAAAAAAAGTTATGAAGAAAGAAATAAAGAAAGGTGTGTTTATTGGAATACCAAAACAAAAAAGAAAAAAAGAAAGCTTTAATTGTTTCTGCAGATGCATGCTGTTGTTGCCCCGCCGGCTCAGATGACAGTAATGATGTCGTGTACGCCTGAGGTGTTGATACAGCGCTTAACGTCTTCGGGTAAACAAATTGCTTGTGAAATGCAAATCATAATAAGTCGTCCTCGACAGTTTTGACGCATGACAGTGCATACGACATGTGTTGACATGTTTGTGTGCATGTGTGTCGACTGTACATGTGTTCCTCAGTCTGCAAAAAAAAAAAAAACATTTTTTTTTTTTTTTGCTCCAGATGCACTGTTTTCTTCTCCGAATCGGCCTAAAACAATTAAATTCTGTCTTTTGCTTCTTCTTCTTCTTCTTTTTTTTCAGTGAGCCATGGCTGACACACATTTCCTCCATTTATATTTTAATTTGAAGCACTCTAGTTAATTATTGCAGCTGGGTTGTAATGACGAACTGCACATTTGCATAGGTCACAATTAAATGAATGAATTTTCGGGAAATATTCCACCATTGAAGTGTCAACTTTGCTAGAGGTCACAGTAGCTCCAAATGCTCCCCCAACGCCCCGTAATGAGTTAATAACTGCTATTAAACTCTAATTAAAAGGCCAGCACTGGGTGAGTGAAACAGTTAATAGAGCAATAGCTCAGATGTTTCTCTTAATGCATAGCAAAAGCACAGATTACCTATTCAAATTAAAACTGCCAGGGTTATTGTATGTGAGATCAGGCACATTCTGACACTTTAATTATAGCTGGGCTAAAAGTTGCATTTTTTTGAGAAATGATTTGCTTGGACAGGACGCCCTAGCTCTCTCTCACACGCTCATCCTGTGAACTAATCATTTAGACTAATGATACATGTGTATCACAGTTGCTGTTAGTGAACGATGGGACGCGATGGTAACGATTCGGTGGCGTCCTTGGCTGTCCGTGTGCTGTCGGGATGCCGTTCCGGTTACGCTCGTGGTGCAGGATATTCGCTGTCAGCTCGAGTGAGGCATTTCAGACACCCGCCCGTTTACGCTTTTAAGCATCGTGATGCAGAGCAGTAAGCAGGGATAAGTGACGAGAAAAGTGACAATGTCAATAGCAATCATCTTCTCAGGGCGAGGAGAGATGAGCCATGTCAGCTCAGCATGCCTTCAATATCCGCTATTAAAATGAAGTGGAAATATTGAGTAGGACAAAAAGAAAAAAAAGAAGAAGAAGAAAAAAAAAAACAATCAATAAACTATTGAGAGATAAATACAAAATTGCTGTACGGAGTGAATGTATTTGCCGCCTAGACAGCAGACAGATCGCTAAGAAGAGTAGAGCGAAGGTCCATTTGTATGTAAATGGGATTGATTATATTTATTTGCAGCCTCATAGGGAAGCCGTGGCAGAGAGACGGGCAGGAAAACTCGCGCATCTAGCTGTGGGGCTTGTGTCGGGAGCGCAGTGCTCCCCGGACGCCTCCGTCTGATCCCTGCACTGCCGAAAAGAACAAATTCAACTCGTCCTAGTCTTTAAAACCAAATACAGTTTAACCTCTATCTGAGATCTTTCCTCTCTCTCTCTCTTGCTCTCTCTCTCTCTCTCTCTCTCTCTCTCTCTCACTATATATATATATTTTTTTCTCTATATCTATTTATCGCTCTCTCTTTAGCAGATAATTATTTTTGAAACATATTCCCATCAATTGTTCCTGTATAGTCTTATATAGCATTAATGTTAGCCTTAAGTGTAAAATATATTACAGCCTGACAGTGACATCATTTAATTAAATATGGATCATACCTAATTCATGGAACTTACACATGGCATATTCTCTAATCTTTGCATTTCCACTTTAATTCTTTCGTATACATCAGTCTCATCAGCCGTGTCTCTGCCAGCCTATATATAGCAGCAGTAGTAACCTGCAGACCTCACTTGGCTCTCCCTTGTCACTGTGTCAGTCCTGAGCCACACACACACACACACACACACACACACACACACACACACACACACACACACACACACACACACACACACACACTCACACACACACACATAGACACACATACACATATTGTGCGCTTGCACCCGACCGCTCTCCAGAACATTCTAATTACCAACCCTTTCTTATTATGTATGCCATGTCATTGTGAAAGGAAAGACCGAGAAGGGGGAAAAAAAGAAACTTCAAGTGGTGTGGACCAATTCTGTAATTTCTTAATCACTTTTTTTGGCAACCTTTGCATGTGCTAGGGTTAATATTATAAATTGAATGTTGCTTTGGTTTCCTCCTAAATAGGCTATCATGGCTTTGCCGCGGTGCTTAGCGAAATCTATTATTGTAATTTGCATAGGCCTTTTTAGTGCACAGATCCTACAAAGGCTAGAAGAACAAAGAACTCATGAGGGGGAAAATAGCACAGAAATGATCCGGCGTGGGCTCCAAGTGTGACGTCAGCTCCCTAATGAAATCTTTTGACTGAGACCATAGCAAATGGTGGAATTCATATCTGACACTTAATGGTTTGCATAGAAATTAGAAAGCCCCTGTCACTTGATGTCCCTGATTAATTTACAGCACTTTTGTTATGTTGGCATCACTGAAAATAAATTGCGGGGTATAGATAGTAGAGACCGAGGGAGGAGGGGGGGGGGGTATTGGGGAGAAAAAGAATTGCAATTTAAAGTAAAAAAAAAAAAAAAAAAGGTTGGGTGGGGAGAAATGAGAGATAGGATTAAATAAAATACCTAATTGCCAGAAAAGTCACCAAGCACAATGCTGAATGCCATTTGGGGAAGCTGGCCACTTGATTTCCTATGAAAATTAATCGGCTATCAAACAATCTTCGTCTGCCGAGCATGATTATAAAGCAGGGAGAGGGAGAATGCCCTTTGTGTAGGTGAAATGTGTCGGGGACTGTCATCGTAATATACCTCAGTGAAATGAAGGTTAATTCTGATGTACAGCCTGCATGGCAGTCATTATCAGCGAATCATGAAAATAAATTAAGCCACTGAAATAGATACGTCCTCCTCGCGCACGCAGCAGGGATCCTGTGAGCGATGGACGGATGAACTTTACAGATTATTATTGGAAAATAGTGCCAAATTCAATTAATGCACCTAAAAGACACCTTTATAGAGGGCAGCCATAATTTAAATGACAGCAGGGTGTAATTTTGCTTGTTATAAGTCAAATTTGCCGAGTTTCATGTTCCACATTTTTCATTTTTTCCCTTTCCTTTCATTGCGAACACCCCCCACCCCACCCCCCCCCCCCCTTAATTTTTGTGCTGCCTGAAAAGAATGATCTCTCCACTTTCACCGTTCTGTCTTAACTGAGACATCCGCAGCATCGGCAAACGGAAAAATCCTTTGAACGTGATGCAGTGTGTGTCTCCAGGTCTTTTGTATGCGCTGTAATCCCCGATGGCAGACTCCACATGTGCTGTTCTCCTCTCGGCCCCAGCCAAATGAACCCAGAGGAGCGTCTGCCTGCCCGGCCTTTATGCAGATCACCTGCACACACTCTTCTGATTGAGGGCCCAGTAAACGCAGTAAACGGTTAACCTTTCACCTCTCGACAATGAAAGCGGAGAGGGGGAAAAAAAGGAGAGGAAATCTCTGACTTAATCCATGCAGGCATCTGACAAGCCCCGGTTTGACTGGAGTCCATATCAGTGTGACCCCTGCACACAGAACCTTTATCTGCTCATCTACACCTCTCTTAACAGCCTGCTGAATTACCAAGTCGGCATGAGGGAGACGTCCCGATTAACACACATCAGCCCCAGAGTGGCACAAACACACATATAACTGTGTGTGTGCTAAAGAACTGAGCACTTGTCCTCGGTAGCAGTGCCATAATCTTTGAGTTTAAAAGTATAGTATTCATTTAAATTCAAGGAAAAAATAATCAGAGAGTTTACATATATATATATATATAAACTGTATATATAATTTTTTATGTAAATAGTTTAACTGATTTTATTTGAAACTGCCTCCATATATAGTATAATGTATATTATATTCATATAATATTAATAATATTATTATCATATATATCGATATATGTAAAATATAGTATTCATTTAAACTTATGGGAAAATTAATCAGAGATTGTATATGTATATATTTATATGTAACTGTTTTTATTTAAAACTGAAACCAAAAAATGCATACACATGTCAGGAAAGTAAAAATAGTATGATGTATATTATATGAATATAATATTATCATATATATCTATATATGTAATGAATATCAATACATGTAATATTAAAATATTTATACAAGTTTTTTCTATTTCTGAAGTATGGCTATAACTCTAGAAAGATATATATAGTATACTGTATATATACTGTATATATAAAATATTTATATACATTTTTAAATATCAAACATTTTTTGTGTAATTGTAATTTGTAATACGATGAGGTTAAACATCACAGACTGTATTACTTTTATTACGAAAAGGTAAGCATCGACTACAAGAAAATTTCATGTATCTCAGAATGAATGGGTTTAATCTGAAGATGCGTTTTATTTGCACATTAATAAAATAAAAATCAAACATTTTAAAGACCTGTCACAGATAATGATAATGAATTCTTAAATACTCCAAATGAAACATTTCTCACTGTTTCTCCCCATCTATAAATACTTTTTTTTCTCTTTCACTCTCTTTCCAATTCCTGCTAATGAAAAAGCCCCTCTGTATCATTATGGATATTGAACTCATATTTGAGTGAAGGAATTGGGAACGGATGATCACTCATTGCACCTGATAGTAAAATCAATAGGCACACTCTCTCTCTCTCTCTCTCTCTCTCTCTCTCTCTCTCTCTCTCTCTCTCTCTCTGTGTCACCAAGCAGCTGGTTGTGTAGGAGAAAGATGAGGGAGGAATGAAAACTGAGGAAGTGGGGCCACCTTTTGACAGCAACAACGCACAGTCATTCAGGCTTTCTCACACACTCGCCGGTTCCCTCACATCCAAGCACACACACACACACACACACACACACACATTCACATGCCTACTTTCACGGCACTCAGACAGAGCAAGGGCAGCTAATTCTAATGAGAGCTAAATCAATCAAGTCTTTTTAATCACCACTCCACTTTTATAGTGTGGTAGTAATGATGAAATTCTACGTAGGGTGATCCCCCAAGAACTAAACGTGCACACACACACACATACACACACACACGCATACCCTTCCCAGATGCATATTTAGTACTCCAGGCACTCACTCATCTCTGATGATTTTCATTTTTCAATTACATTATCTGCTTAACCAATCAATTGCCAGCCTTATCAATAATTAATGCTTCAGTGATTATTAAAACTCCTAAATAAAACTGCAACTCGCCCTGTGACATCGTTTAATGATTTTAGTTCTATGACATCTCCACACAGGCATGCAAGTGGCTAATTTGCATCATTCATAACCAGACCAGGCACGTGGAATATTTCTGTATTGTTACTATGATGGATATTGCAATATAATGTATTGCCTCAGTTGCTTATTTAATAACACACGCGGCGTGTTAGTCTCATGTTGACACTGTTGTCGAGTCGGACATATGCATCGAGCTTCTTAGTGCATGTACTGTAATAGAGCTGCTGTAGCCACGGGCTGATGAGCAGGGACCGCCGCTCAGAGGGGTGTTAACGCGTGCCGCTCCGGATCGATGTTTTACTCCGCTTCCCCTGGCTGCAGCTGCCGCTCCTTGCAGAGCGTGCCTTTGTCTGAGCTCCAGAGAAACTGCTGTTTACAGACAGCTTTGGAGCTGGCAGACCTTGATCTGACTCCACCTCACAGCGGAGACAGCTTTGATAGGGCTAATCTAGGAGCTGAACTCTCCTCCGGCATGCAGCTCGTGCTCCAGTCCCTGGCTCCAGCTCGCTTTGTCATATATGTTTAGCAGTTTTGTTGTTGTTGAATTAAACAGCCAGGAAGCTTACATCGCCTGTGTTTAGCCATCACTTGACTGGAGTTTGTTTAAGGTTCTGTGGAAAGTTCAACAGCATATTGGCTATGTACTCAGTCTCATGTGAACTTTTGTGTGATTGATTAAAATAGGCATGGGGGGGGATTCCAGGGGGGTAAAGGTAAATAAAAACCATGGTTGTCATGTGTAGGAAACTACAAGGTAGTGCTTCAACCAAACCAAAGGCAGGAGCTGCAGATGTTAGAGATGGTGATAAAGTTGGAGGGTGGATGGACGAGTCCAGAGAGAGAGAGAGAGTCTGAAACATCTGTCAGCACTCAGCAGGCTCTGATGAGGAGACGGACTGGTATGCGGCGGCCGAGCGCGGGAATCAGCGGGGCCGGTGAACTTGGCAGCGCTGCGTTGTTTATTTGGCCTGACCCAGCGTTCGCCACGAGGTTACAGCAGCCGTTCGCTGAAAGGAGCTTTTGTCCTCCAGCAGAAATCTGTTACAAATATTTACCATGAGGGAACGCAAAGACCTGGGCCTCTGCCAGCCAGACAGGGGCTATAAAATTCACTGCACATTCTTGAATTAGTCCGCTTTCAAACCGCACTAAATTTACACTCTGGCTTTATTAATGAGATCACGCTGTCAGTGGCTATTAGCCGTTTAGCGTATGGATCTCGCCATACTTTTCATGTAAGAGACGGAAAGCCGTGCAATAATTTAACACCAAGAGAGGAAATACATATGTGCATTTTTAACCTCTGGACAAAACTAAAATTTTTATGTTTGCAAGCTTGTGTGTGTGTGTCCTTTTTTTTATTATTATTTTTTATATTTAAAGTGTAATTTCTTTTTAAGTGTAGGAAAAGAAAACAGTTCACTTCCCCCACATGTGCCAGAAAGAACGAATTTCCAATGCTGCACAATTTCAAGTCCATGTATACATAACATATATGTACAGTTCTGTACTGGCGCTTTAACTCGAATACATCAGTCTTAACCAGCGAGTGTTGACTTTTACCCTTGCAGCCACACCTTGCCAGCAGCCTCACATGCACACTGACATGCAACAAAGCTAATGGTGCCCAATACAGGAGGGCCTAATCTCGACTAACTGACAAGATTTAAATTGAGGAGACATCTTCCACTGATTAGCTCCCACACCCACAATTATCCAACTGGGGTGTCAAGCAAGGTTTAACATCTCCACTGATTCTGCTCTCAGGAGAGATCCAGGAGGAAACGCAATCGCTTTTAATAACTGCCGTCTCCTCCAGCAGGCTGCTCCCTCAGCTGCAGCATTCCCAACCATTCAGACTCCCTTCAAAATTAACCTTTTCAGCGAAAATATAATTCTGCACAAAATGAAGCACGAGCCATTTTTTCCCCCCTATCACTTCTGTCTTTTTCTCTCTTACTCACTCCATCAGTCTTTTTCGCTCCCTTTTCCTTATTCTCCCTTTTGCCACAGAATAATTTATTTAAATTGCCCATCTCAGAACAGTGAAGCAATCTGGAGCCCCTGATTGGACCCCTGGACTCAGATTTTGATTCTGGAAAAAGGACAAGAGTATAGTGCATGTCCCTTACTGTGTCGTGGCAAACATGGTAAAAATATAAAGGCACACAAAAAAAAGAGCAATCTTAATAATTTATTTGAAAGTTGTGCAGTTTTTTCAGATGAAAACAAAAGTTCTTTGTGAAGTGTAATTCTTCCATACTCACCATAAATTGCCGCGTATGTTCACAGCCAACACGATTTGCATTTATTGACATCTGAAAGTAAAAAAAAAAAAGGCAACAAACAACGAACGAGCGCTGTATAGTAGAGTAACTTATAGTAATACAGCTCAGCCAATGCAGTGCAACTCTGTAGCACAGATAACTCCTCCTCCTTTTTTAGTGGGTGCCATTATTTTATCTTGATTTCTTTTCTTTCTTTTAAGTTATTAATATAAACTGACTGATTTCAACAATCATCATGAAATTCATGCATGTAGTTGAATAATAATAAGAAAAATTTGTTTTGTACGTGCGCCTCCAAATTAATAATCATTTTCATCATTTCTTAGTATATAAGGTTAAAACAATTCAGTGACTTGGTCGCCTGACCTTGTTTCTCTTATTCGTATCATAACGAGTTCAGCCATCACGTACTGTAGCAGGTCACACAATATGATGGGCACCTGGGATAATATGAGGCTCCAGTTTCTTCTCTAAAGCTCTCTTAACATCAGTGTGGGTTAAAGCTCCAATCAATCACCTGCCTGTTGCCAGCTAATGAACTGTTTTTTTCGAATAGTGATGAAACCAGGACACAAAGCAACACGATTAATTATTTACTGTTTAGTTTGACTAATTGATCTGTTTGGGGAGAAGGGATAAAAGTAGAGGTGCATCCCCAGATCACAATGCTTTCATGTGGCATTTATGCACAAGTGACAGCACGCTCCCACAAGATGCATAATGAACTAAACAAGATCAAATAATTATCACTGGGGACTTGGAGCTCGCCGGCTACAAACAGCGGAGTTTACTTCGTTGTTTTACTCCTCACATGGCAAAGTTATAGCCTAGCAGAACTGTTTAATAACAAATACTCCATTAGAGGAAAAGGGCATTCTGAGGACAGACATGTCTCAGCGTGATGTGCTTTAACATCAAAATACACAACAGCTCTTTGTTCATAACTTTGCAACCCTTAAAGGCATTCTTTTCATATATTTATTTATTTATTTATTTATTTATTTATTCATATATGTGCATGTGCCTTGAAACTAATTATAGATGCATTTTATATAGAGGAATGAGAAGCGATTAAAAGACTAAAGTGGTGGGATCGCAGTTGTTTGAAATGCATTAATATCTTCGAAATCTATATTATTTACTACAAACTGTGTGATACTGTACGTCAGAGCGTATTTTTACGAATACATCAGCATAAGCTTATGTTTACCCAGCTTAACCGGCATCCCTACACTGTCTTAGTAATGTGTTCCAAGGTCAGACATTAAGCCCTTTCTCGTGATAAGGACATTTCCATATTTCCAGTGCACCAGGCTTCTCTGGCTTCGAGCTGTTTGCACCCACCTCTAAGCAACGAGCACTAATTTCACAGCGAGGGGAGAGCAGAGATATGAGTCCCTCTCTAGCAGGGCAACACCGAGGGGGATTAATATGAAATGGGATACATTTCACCACAGTAAGACAAGGTCTTATAGAACAGGGATGAAGAGAATTATGTATCTAGACGTTCATCACTGTGTGCTCACAGACAAGAAGTAAAAAAAAAATGTGCTAAACAAGGGGTGCAGTTTTCAGTTATAAAATATTAACATGTTAATAAATTGTGCTTATTTTTATGAACTAGTCATTGGTATACAACCTCAGATTAGGTTTTTAATATGCTAACTTAATGCGACAGGGAGATCTGCATTCCTATGCTCCTAATGTAAATGTCTGGTTCATTTAGTAGGATTATTATTTTTTTCAGTACTTTCTTATTAATCAAAATTTTTTCATGTATTAGATTCATGTGTAATTCCACCCACCCCAAATTTACATAGGTTTTAGGTGCACCCATCTCTCTTGTGACATCTGTCTTTTTATCTGCCTGGGAAGTGAAGTGGCTCTAGCTGCTGTGTGTTCTCCAAATACACTCATCAAAGAGTTGGAATTGCATGGCAGCCTGGGAAAATCCTTCACATAGGCAAACTTAAATATACAGTACTGTGCAAAACATTTAGGCACTCTCATTCTTAAAAATTTTATGGCGTTGGAATTAGAGAGTCAATAAAAACTGAATTTTAAAAAAATTCCAACAAACAAACAAACCAACCAAGGAAAAAAAATTGTAAAAGGAAAATGTTTTAAAGGCTTAACATAAAAGTGCTATATACTGAACGTGTTTAATTAATTTGAAGGCATCTTTTTTTATAGCATTTCTTTGCATGTGTCTAAAACTTTGGCGAAGTGATATAGTGTATAGTGATATCTAGTTATAGAGTACAAACATTTCCTGACCTGAAATGGTTTAGATTAAAACCTGACTACAAACCTAAAGTGAAATGAGAGAAAATATTATATAAAAACTGCAATTCTTTCAAAATGTTCATAAAAACCCACCAGCTCATTTCTTTCCACAAAATGCAGGGTCGCTATGAGTACAGTAGTTTGTTAAACTATTTATTGCTCTTAATAGTATATGTTTAGTTCAATAATTTAAAGAAATGTATCACTTCGCCAAAGTTTTAGGCACATGCAAAGAGATGCTTGTTTATAGCATCTCTTTGCATGTACCTAAAACTTTGGCGAAGTGATATATTTCTAAAGAAGAATGAAGAAGAATACAAATTAAAATGGTTTAGCTTAAAACCTAGACTACGACCTAAATCGAAGCGAGAGAAAATCATATATAAAGACTACAATTCCTCTGAATTGTGCTACACGCCCTGCCTGTTTCTACATCTGTTCCCTAATCTACTGACTGAAGTAAAATAAAACTGCTGTCAAATTGTAAAGAATGATAAGTAGAACATTGGAAATGGATGTAGCGTCATCGGTCACAGCTGATGGCATTTCAACACGATTCTTATCGTCATCTGTTCCACAGGCCTCTCTTTACACTAAAGCCAGTAATGAGCACTGAATAATTCATCCAGTTCTGTAGGAAAAATCTTAAACTTTTTTTTTTTTCATTTTAACATGTTAAAGTATTCAGAGTGTAAGTGCACTTTTCTGATTTGATGATGACGTATCAATGCGAGAGCATCTGACATTTTAATAGCTGATATCTTATTATAAATGGAATTGAGGCTGTTTTGATATGGAATAGAACTAAAATGGAAGTAATGGTTAATAATCTTGGCTAATCTGACTGCACAAGCCACTTGAGTTTGCTACATCAGCATGTTCCTTACACAGCATGATTTTACATTTACGTTTTTTATCAAAAGTGACGTACATGTTTTTTAATCTCATTGTACATCTGAGCAGTTGAAGGGTTAAGGACCCAACATTGGCAGTGGTGATGGGGGTTTGAACCTGGGACCACCTGCTCAGTAGTCCAACCACTGAGCTACCCGTGCCCCGGTTGCAGGCAGACACCAAGGCACGGTTGGAATGTGTCCTAACTAAACATCGAAATCCACATTGTTTTGTGTTTGTATTTTATTATTATTATTTTCCTAAAGTAGGAAAAATTTTCTCTGACTACAATGTGGACGTGTCTGTCCATGCACACTCCACTGGCCACTTTCTAGGCTGTCCTCCGTTACTGAAACGAAAATCCAGCGCTGCCGGTTCTGCCTGATGACATCAGCAGCCTACACATGCTCAGAGGCAAAAAGTCACATGAATTCTGATCTGACCTTTCTCATTCAGGTCGCCATCATATCTAGAAGCGCATACTAAAGTGACTCGAATCTGACCTGAAAAACATCAAATTTGTGCATTCAGACATCCATTAGAAACAAATCTAGGTCACGTTAGGGCAAAAAAACTTAAAAAATCTGATTTGATCACTTCAGGCTGGTAATGTGACTACAGTCTTGAAGTTGACTTGCTGGACAAATGATAAATGTTGAGAAAAAGCCCTAGATGATATTCTCATCTTTGCATTTTCTAGCGCATTTGAATTATGTTATGGAAGTAAGAAAGCAGTGAGGCGCATAAGCAGTTTAACCTGCACATGTGACCAGAAATTATCGACGGACCAGCAGCGAAATCTAAACACCACACATCGGTAGATCCACTTTGAACAAAAGAGCCCTGTGTTAGCAGCTATCATTAGCAACAATCTTCTCCCTCCTCCCTCGCTCGCCCTCCCTCCCGCTGTCAGCAGCCTGTGTTCTGTTTCAGATCACCTGTTTTACCTTGCTGACGGACACCGCTGATGATAAATGGTAAATGAGTGAGGAAAGAAGCAAAGGGCTTGTTGATGCAGCCTGTGTTAATGATCATTTTTGTGCTGGAGGCACTTTGGTGTGTGCGCACTTGCACATGCGATTATTCAGCCTCTTTGCCAAGATTTATTTGATTCATAATAGATGTGCGGAAACTCTGGCTTGTGTCTTTTCTGACAGTTGTATGTTCTCTTTCTTTTTTTCGCCTTCTTTTCTCTGTCTGAAACTGCCCTAATTTTCCTGCTGGGAGTTTTGAAGAATGTCGTCCAACTCCACAGGCTTCTCTCCCACGTCCTATTCACTGTGTCACTGTTACAAGCAGCTCTGAAAACATGAGAGACTTTGTAGCTAATGGCTCGAACGCTGTTGTGCAATTTTCACATCATCGCAACATTTAATGACGTTGGTAAAGCTTTGACTTGATTTACGATAGCAGATTGCCCGTAAATACTTCTGTAAAAAACATGCGAACGTGTTTATATAGAAAAGTTTGCGATCTGATTAGTGATGTTGGTCGTTGCTGTATTTTACTTTGAGACTTTGAGAGGTCGTGTGCTGCGCTGCTACTGCACTAACACAACAGAAAAAGTTACAAAACAGCTAGCCACTATTTCTAACAATGTTTAGCGTCATATTAATGCAGACCGAACATGTTGGACTAGATCTATATGATGGCAATAGCTCGGCTACTTAGAGATCATGGAGATGACGAGTGTGTTGGCATTCGTGGTGGGATTAGCATCAAAGTCGGAGCTAGTCTGTGAGGAAGTGAGATAGTTGAAGCTAAAGCTCTGCTGCATCAGTCTGCATTAGCATGGCCTAAATCCCAGTGGTGCCACCATACAGATAGTAAGACAAACTTAGTGTAGGACACCGTCACCATAACCAAAAAGTCAATTTTGTTACAAATTCGTTCCTGGATGCTGTTGAAGATCACACATTAATTGGAAACTATTTAAACATTATCACA
The DNA here is from genome assembly GCA_011419295.1 of Clarias macrocephalus. NCBI lineage: Eukaryota > Metazoa > Chordata > Actinopteri > Siluriformes > Clariidae > Clarias > Clarias macrocephalus. The sequence goes on along the minus strand of JAAGKR010000857.1, from coordinate 104,038 downwards.
CCAGAAAGGAGTTCTGTTGTGTTAATTATCAGCATGGCTGTGATGCAGGCTTGGCACGTGGGTGCAATGCCAGCACATAACGCTCCCGCGCCTGGTGGAACCAACTAACCGCAACTGGCAGAGCTGGCGACCGACAGTTAGTGTAATTATCTGGGGTGAAAGTAGTTTTAAATTCTTACAGGTACTATGTACAGGTATGTACTTTGGCACCTTTTACCAAAAGGCGATGAGAATAAAACTCTGAGGTGGTGGACAGTCCTGTTAATCAGACAGGTGTCTCTTTTTATTTCAACTTTTTTCTCATTTAGAATATTGGCTCCTGGTGTTAAATCCCAAATCGCGCTAAATGGACAGGTAGTGCACTAGGAGGATGTACAATCACTTGTTCTATACACCAAGTAGTGCCCTTGCTCAGGGGTTAAACAGGGATTTGGATTCAGACTTGTGTTATAAGCTAGTTAGCTTTGTAGCTTGCGTTAGATGTAAATAAATTAACATGAAGGCAATTCCGGAGCATTTATTAAGTAGACAGTGTTGTTTAAGATGAGATACGATTCATGGAATGCATCTTGTCCAATCAGATTGCTCGGTTAGAACTAACTGTTGTATAAAGATAATTATACAAGATTGTTTAAGGGTGAGTTTTTTTTTTTTTTTTTTTGGTAAAACAATTTCTTTAATGCATTCATTACATTTCAGATCTCATCTCGATGCCTGTGATGTAGCGGTGTGAAAGAACATCCTCGCCGAAACGACCTGTGAGTGAAACAGGCCGGCTGCATCAGGTGGCAGTGCCCGGCACCACACAGCTCATGCTCCCACTTAGCCCTGCTTATTTGGATGCACTCGAGGACACAATGGAAGTGCATTACTCGCTCTCCATCCTCCCAGCAGCTGTAATTTCATAGCAGTTACTCCATGCATCCTACTTGACACACAATTCACTCTCTCTGGGAAAAGAGCCAAATAATGGGATTTAGCCTGGCTGCTAGCGTGAACATGCCACCGCTCCCCTAATTACCCTATCCAGACACGAGGCTCGACACTGTCAGCCCCGCATTGGCATCAGCGAGAGGTCAAATCTGTTTTTCAGCGCAAATGGACTAATGGATTGATATTTCCGAGACCTCTGTTCCCATTTTTATTTTTTTTTTTGGTGATTTGGGGCCGGACTAAAAATAGTGAATTTGCTTTTGGGGTTTTTTTTTTGGAGGTTGTGTGAGCCAGGTACTTTGACACTGCACTAATATTAGTGGGCAAGATGGTTTATGTGGTGCTACAGTTTGTGTAAATAAAAAAATAATAAAGTGTTTTTCTCAGTTTCGTCTGGACTATTTATGGCTGTAGGCGTTCGTGTCCCTGTCATATGTATAGTGTAATGTCTCGTAAGATATACTTACGTCTCTTGCATCCTAGACGTCCTGTCAGCAATGTGATATAAAGCAGACTTCTGAAAGTGCCAGTGTGGTACGTTCAATATTAACGACATTCAAGCAATAGTAATAAACAGGGTTTAAAAAAAGAAAAAAACACAAATGTATAAATGATGATTTTGAGCGAAGTAGTCGTTAATGTGGCACGGCACTGTGGCTGGGTATGGTTGGATTCATTTATTCAGGTTGTCTGTGAGTCTTTGATAATTACAGTCAGCAGCTTGTTTCTCGTGGCCACCCGGCTACTGCAGCGGAGCTGTCATAAACACGCTGGAACAATTTCATTTGCTCGTGAAAGGGAATGTTCGCGTGCTCTCTAATCAGTCTTTGGGGTATTATTGGCTTGTTTATTTAGTGATATGTGGAACGGTAATGCCGCGGCAGGCCTTTGTTAGTGCTCTGTGACTGTCACGCGGCATCCGAAGGAAAGATAGGGTCAAATAATTAACCAAATTAATGAGTTTATTCTGTGAGCAACTGAACGCAGGCAGAGATGAGAACCGACGATAACTCTGTGAAAAACTGCATGTGGCTTGCTTTGTTTTTCGTATTGGGAGGGAACGGCACACACACATCTCATTAAAGCCCGGGAGCTGTTTAGAGTTATCAGTTTAATTGCAAAGTGTATTAAAAAAGTGGAGCTCTATTAGCGTTCGCTGATCAATAGCGGAATATGAAGGCTTAATGCTTTTTGCTATTGCTCCGCTTAATTGTTTTCGTCCTTGCTTCCTCAGATCAATAAGTGGATGAAAAGTAAACAGAAATAAAGCTGAGGGATGTAATGAATGTAGGGTAGTTTGTTAATTTGCAGTACGGCAAATTAAGCGGTGGTCCGAGTAAATAGTGCATGATATGAGGAATAAAAACGCTGGGGGTGTGCCGTTATAGGAAAAATATTTAAAGAAGTTGATTATATTCCCATAACAGCTCTCATATAAAACAACAATTTACCAATTGAAGACTATTTATAGTTAATCTGCAGGACATTATAGTAGAATATTCTCAATTACTGTACATTATAACAGCTATTTTATGTATTTTATATACTGTAGCTATATTATCATTTCCTCACCAACCTCTTTTTTAATTACTCTTGAAGTAAATAAGAGAAGAAAGCAGCAGCCTGATATCTTAGCGATAATATCATCAGTCAAACATCTCTCTCATGTCGGAAAACTTTCTGGCTGTTTACGGCTTCTCCCATAAATCGTAAATGAAAGTCTTTACCAGAAAGCGCCATCATATCAGTGATTATATCAGTTTTTCTGTGTTCGATTAAAAAACAGTTAGACTTTACATCAGCATCTGCCATACAAATGAGCCAGAGAAATAGTTGTTATTGGAAAAACATCAGTATAAAGCTATGGTTCGAATAACAGCTGCAACTCCCGCCTGAGCCGCTGTTAAGGGAAAACTAAGCAACGCTTATTATTTTGTGGTATAAATAAATATACATTTTAATATTTATAATAAAAATATATGAAAGCTCACCCCATGAAACTTTCTGAGAAGTGTCCGTTTTTTTGATGCAGTCATTTAATGAGGAGCCGTTTTGGGTTTTATTGCGGCTGCTCTGGGCTTCATTAGTTTTCCTGCACCACAGAGAAACAGTGTCACATGTTCCCAGAAGAGCCCACTGTCCTGGGATGACAATCCAACATCGCAGAGTACTTACAAGGGTTGGAACTGCGTGTGCATGTGTGAGTGTCTGCGTGTGCATGTGCGCGTGTGTGTGTGTGTGTGTATGCGTCGCATATAGCCGCTGCAGGGTGACATCTCGGCTGTCTCTGATCAGCGTATAATTACCCTGGAACAGGAAGTGGTGCAGTCTGTGAGGGGTGGGCTATGATGAATGGTGACCCCTGCAGTTAAGATGGCCCCCACAGTGTCAGTGCACGCCACCCAGGGGGCAGGGCAGGAAATGAGGGCACTTTAGAGGACACTGCCACCATTAGGTCACTGCAGGAGTCCGTTTGTCTCTAGGCACACACACACACACACACACACACAGAACAGGTGTCAGTGAGTAGAAGAATGACCTCACTTTACAGAGTGGCGCTGAATAGAACTGCACTATACGTTATACTATGAACCTCCATGATATATCTGTTTGTCTCACTCCCGCTCTTTTTCTCTTTCCGTTTATCGCCCCGCACCCCACCCTGTCAAGAGCAGACAAATATCATGGCGTGAGGATGATGGCGCGCCTTCATGGAACGCTGCCTGTTTATTAGCAACTGCCTAACTTTAAGAGAAACAGTGTTCATTAATGGACCGCATCCAGGCCTGATGAGGCGTCAGCCCTCGACCCGGGCAACATCAGCGCCATAATGGCACGCGGTAAACGGCGGCGATAATTGTCGTCCAAATTGTACAGTGAGGCTGTCCAAGGGCTGACAGTGACAGAGCAATTATGGCAAGCCAAGCGGGCTGTGTCAAATTAGCAGCTCTGACGAGCTCTCATTTCTCCTAGCACGCTGACGGAGACGAGTGATAGCGACTTGATTGTGAGTGATAGGCGAGACACGGCTCGGGCGCCCACGCACTGATTTGTCAGTGGCTAGTGTTGGAGCGTGCCATGCAGGCAGGTATTGAGATGTTGTAAAGGGGGTAAGACTGTGACCCGAATAGGGAGTGTTTTAGTGCCAAGGTCATCAGTCACTACTCCTGTCAGACAGAGATCATGAGGCGCCTGCAGCTCGCAGCCGTAATTACATTTGACTGTGATGGGGAGATGTCTTCTTTTGTGGGCCTACAATGGCTGCATAATTTATAATTGACTGCAGTTAGGCAAGTCGTGCAGCGGCCTTTTGTTTTGCAGCATCGTGTTGGTTAGCAGCTCACAAATCTTTATGATGCAGCAGCGGAATTCTGTTCAGTTTGCAGTTGTAGGATTTGTAGTGTTACGTTCGGAACTGGATTTTTAAATTTTTCTGTTTTTGAGGAATTCATAATGACAGTCTACTCTACTGTCTAAGTCTACTCCTAATGATAATCGTTTACGAAGGGATTTTTATTTGATTGTTTTTTTGTGTATGAGGTGTTGTCTGGATGATTCACTGAACTTAAAAATTATTTCATAATTTATGTAAAATTAAACATATTTTCATTTTAATGTAGAGCATTCGATTTTTACACTGATTAGTATTGATAGCTGCATACTGTAGATGATATTCTGTTTCTTAAGATATTGTGGCCTCTTATGCACATTAATCAGCATTACCTAGTGGTCTAATGTGTATTTACTTGAACATGAATTTCATCATCGAGGTATTTTTAAATTCTGTGAAAAGATAGGAATATTTGATCTCGTTGGGCAAAATTGCAGCTTTTACCTAAAAATATTAAATAAATAAATACATAAATAAATAAATATAAAATAAATAAATATTTATTTACCTTGGACTACTGGTGGTTACTGGGTCAGATTTGTGTTTAGAATAGCACACATAAGCTGCAATAATAATTATGCCAATGTAAGATCCTCATAAGAATAGTAAGACGTGTGTGTGTGTGCGTGTGCGTGCGTGTGTGTGTGTGCGTGTGTGTGCGTGTGTGTGCGTGTGTGCGTGTGTGTGTGTGTAAATTGACATGCCTTAGTTTGAATTTGCATGCCCTTACTTCCTGCCATTAATGTCACTCTCGGCTCATCACTCTCAAATTATATTTAATAATGAATGGCTTTTGGCCATAAATGTTAATGCAGGACTGTGTTGGATTTTATGTCCTGGAAGTGACATCGTCTATTTTACTTCTTTTGGTCCTACGTAGCACTTTTACACTGTCATATATAAGGAAGAAACTATTTCTTGGATGCTTTCTTTTTAACTTTACATTCCATCTTTTCCAATTTTCATATAAACTTATTTTAATATTCTAATAATAGAGAGTAAATCAGTGATCAAAGGACATGTCCCATATTTCACATAACAAAGGCTCATCAAAAGTATCAAAGGTTCGGGGTAGGGGGATTGCTAGAAATTCATTACTTTTGGGTTGAACCTAACTTGAATTTAACATCGACTGTATATTCTCTTTAATTTGTGGCCATGTGACCATTACACCCATATATGGTTCTTCCAAAAGCTCCAAAACGAATTTTGTGCTATAGAATTAAAATGCCTTTTCACTGGAACTAAATGTCCTAAACCTATTCCAGCTTGACAATGCACAAAGCCAGCTGCAGACATGATTTGCTAAGATTTATCTGCAGATGAAGACATGATTTGCTAAGATTTATGTGATCGAACCCTGACCCCTGTCTCCTCACTCAACATCAGTACCTGACCTCACTAATTCCTTTAGGCGCGCTCAAAAAAATTGAGTTGAAAGCATCCACAGAGATTGTAAAATTATTCTAAAGGTAAGGGGCGACTATAGCTGGAATAAGAAGTAAAATAAGGCATGATGGTCCGGTGGCTACAAACTTTTGGCCCTGTAGTGTACCGTTATTATAATTACTTCTAGGGCTTGTGGCTGTGCAAGCTTCATTTAATGATTAGTTTCTAATCTTATGACTATAACATGTATATTAACCTTCCTTAGTGGGTATAGTGCTATAGTGAATGTGATGTTTATGGCTAATGCAAGATACAAAGCTAACTATTTTCTAACACAAGGCCAAATCCCAAATCCTTCTCTAACCCCTGAACAAGGCCACTAGTTGAGGTGTGGAACAAAGGATCATAAACCTTACATAGTGCACTAGCACTAATTGGGATTTACATATAATACAGAAAACGTTTGTGACAAAGAAGCTACTTCTAAAGTTTATCTGACATCAAAGCGACCAATCTTGCTTGTCTGAAAAATTCAAGTTGCTAACCTCAGCCGTTTTGGAGCGATGCTTCTATGATTGTATACTGTCTCGCTGCAAACGACAATAATTTAAAATGAAAATGATTTATTTTTCTTTGACTAATGACAATAGAATTGGTGTAAGTTTCCAGAAGGAGATGACCTGTAAAAAATTGTTGCTTTAATTAAATTTTCACCAAAAAATCTGTAGTGTCCGTAACCATATCAAAGTCATGTTGCTATATCTTAACCTTTTTGCGTTTTAGAATAATGCACGTGTTCAGGTTTATATCTTCTGCTATGTCCCTTCTGCCCTAAGTCTCCTGGGATAGGCTCCAGGCTCCCCGTGACCCTGAATACAGGATTAAGCGGTATAGATTATGATGAGTGTGGTGAGTGAGAGGTTTACATCTTTTTTATGTGGAATCTAAATTGGCTAAGTTTCATCTGAGTGACATAATGAAAATTTTGAATTCAAAAAAAGTTACGGACACATAAAAATGCATGAAATTGTATTTAGCAAATCTGTTTCTGTTTATCTAATAAAAATAAATGTGTATGCATATTTAAAAAAAAACAAAGCATGTATTGGGAGATTTGTAAGCAGCATTAAGTAATATGAAAAATTGTGTTGCGTGATCCTATCTGAAAATTCACTTTTTTCACCTACAGTAGGTGAGACTTTTTAGCACCATGTTTTGGTCGTTACTTAGCTATTAATTAGAAACCTTGAAATGTCAGTACTGATTAACGTGCAGATATTAATCGTGTTAATGATTACCTGCAGATCATTTTTGAAGCATGAAACACTACATATTCCATAACACAGAAGCACTGAATCAGCTACCGCTAACACTAATGCTATCAAATGCCACATAATCCAGGAAGAATTACAGATTTGTACACTCACCTCTCACTCACTCACTCATCGTCTATACCGATTTATCCAGTATTCAGGGTCGCTTGGGGCCTGAAGCCTATCCCAGGAGACTTATGGCACACCCTGGACAGGGTGCCAACACACTCACTCACTCACACTCACAACACACTATGGGCAATTTGGGAACACCAGGTAGCCTAACCTGCAGGTCTTTGGACTGTAGGAGGAACCCGGAGTAACCACCAAGCACAGGGATAACATGCAAACTCCATGCAACACAGAGACGGGAATCGAACCTGCCCGGGAATCGAACACGGACCCTGGAGGTGCAAGATGACAGTGCTAACCACTACACCACCGTGCCGCCCATATTTGTACAAACTATAATCTTATCACTTACATAATCTTCTTCTGGTACTTCTGGTGTCTGCTGGTGGGACTGACATCGTGGTAGTCATGTGATGGCAAACACCGTTTATAGGACCTTGACATCCATTGTTCTGTTTAAACGCTTCCAGCACTTTTGGGACAGTGTGACAATGGAGCCATTACCAGCGTTAACGTTGATGAGGTATACAGTATAGTACCTGGGGTTATTTCTGCTGGTCATTTTATAGAAGCTAACATACGGAGTCATATTTCCAGATACGTGGAATCTTAGTCCTTAAAAAAAGGACGTACATGATGGGTTAGACGGGACTAAAATCCTGGAGATGCACTGACAATAATACATTACCCCACCTACCCATGTAAAACTAATCCAGTTTGAATAGGGTTTCAGTGACTGTCGGTTTTGTTGATCTTTCCAAAACACATCCTGTCTTCAAGCATCATTGCTTATCCTCCTGAAACAAGATGACTATGCCAAATTAGAGTGGCTTGGCCTTTTAATTATTCACACACTGTCCTGTCCTCCGTACAGCCGTTCTAAAAGTGTCTTCATCTTTTTTGCTTTCTAAAGTGTGTGTGTATGTGTTTTACATGCTGGAGATGCTGACGGCAAGACGATGCTCCGACGATGACGTGTTGGACTCGCTTTGCTTCAGCTGCATCTGGATTGTATTGGGAATTCAGTCAAAGAGCCATGAAAGTCATCAGCTCTTAGCTCGCTTTGACTCATAACTGTCTGCAAATGACTTTTCTTGTCGCTTTTCTTGCACTTCACTGGTCATGAGAAAGGGAAGGGGGTAAAAAAGGGAGGGACGGGGGGGGGGGTGTTTTAGAGTTACTAAAAACCAGACTTTATTGTGTTCACTGAAACACATCCACTAGCAAGGGAAATGCTGTGGAGTTTGTGTAAAATTCATGTGCCGGTGAATGATTGAACTGAAGCACACTCGGGCCCTGAGACAGTGCTGCTTTAATAAGAAAGTTGAACAGGTCCAGTGCTTGTTTGTCAGCAGTTTTGGAGGTGGCACACCAGACTCAGTCCCCTAATGAGACAGAAAGAGTTTGACAGGGACATTTATTTAATTCTCCCCTATCTATGCTAAGAGATGAGGCCTCTCTCTCTCTCATTCCCTCTCTCTCTCTCTCTCTCTCTCTCTCTCTCTCTCTCTCTCTTGCTCGCTCTCTTTTCCTTTCCTCGTCTTCTCCTGACAGGGGCACTATGGCACATGGGATTTGTTTCTGTGGCCAGGGGTTGTCAAGCGAGACAGCCAATAAGCAATCAAAGTGGCGGGAGTTGCTGAAACAATGGAGCCGGGCCTTCTTTCAGAGGTGCGACGCGCCAAGTCTTGCATGTATAATTAAGTGAGGGAAAGAGCCAAGGCTACTTAATCTTCCCCCTAATGGCGATTCTCTCCATCACTGGCTTTCTCTGGGGGGCATACCCCATAGACCACTCCCCAGGTCACCAGTGTCCCCCAATTGTCATTGGAGAATCTTTTTTATCAGTCTGAGAGGTGTTTGCTTGCGATCTGGCATTAATCCATTCATCATTGCTTTGTTCCTTTAAGAATTCATAGGGCAGACCAAGGGTCTGTCACACCAGCGATTTATCATCTACAGAAAAAGAGAAAGAGATATACTGGGCATATACGAGATGCATATTTCACACATGCACACACGCTGTCACGCAAGATTGTCTTTTTTCCCCCCCTTTTACTGTTTTGAAGGTAGCACTTAGGCAAGTAGTGTGTATTGTATAGTGTGATTGTGTAGTGACATTGCTGTAAGGAAATATACATATTGTCCCCTAATTAGCTCGGCTCTCACTCGCCACACCTCACACATTAGATGTGGATGTTAATTAGGCTATTTCATCTGACCTTTTCTATGAATCATTTGCATGCTGTTAGAATCGGGGGATGTTTCAACTACAAAAAAAAAAGGATTTTGTTACCGGTGGGTTAATTCTCTCATTCAGTCTCAGCTGAATTCTTTTATTATATGAAAAATACTTACTCCAGCCATATTTATATGAAGTAGCTCCTAACAGTAAGTGGTAATATATTGTACAACAGGAGAGACGTGATTCTCAGCTCGTCGGAGGTTCCACATTAAAGCTCCGTGCAGTTCTGGTGTTTGTTGAATGCCGAGATAAGTTCCAGCCAAACCCCAGGAGACGACACAGCCGTCTCCTCAGCACAAGTGTCCACAGACAGAGATGCTGACATACAGGACAAGGAGCAATGGCAGAGCCTGTGATTTAGCCCAAATGGGCTGCACTGCTGCGCTCTATAATACAGACTATTATGTGGTCTCACCACTGACACTAATGGGATGTTACAGTGATTTAAAATGATTTAATGGCTCCCAGGTTGGGCCCCTAATGGCCTTCTTTATACTGCAATGCGTATTATGAATGTGAATGACAGTGTTGTGAAGTGCCTCTGTTTTTCTCCTACATCTGCTCAAACAGTGTGACAGGTGCTGCTTTTCCGTTCAGGAGAAATGAGCGATAAGTGGGGGAGGGCATGCCGTGACACCTCAGACCCCAGCCCTTCATTGGATCTTTTCCTATTGTCCATCGTCTCCAACACATCACAGGATTGCACTTAATGTATAGCTGCCACCGAGCCGTGTTTGCTCCTGCTGAGTCAGAAAGAAAATAACGAAAAGGGCAGGACCCCGCATCCTGGAGGCAGGCGGACCCTAAAAGAGAGTCATTTTAGGATATTCAGGGATGAGGACATGACAATGGCACAAATATAGACCATAAATTTAAAAAGAGGGGGCCAATGCAAATCTCTCTCAATGTGAAAAAAGCATAGCTAGTGTGAACCCATGGTAGCACTGAGTTTAAATTTGCTACTGTGATGCAAAATAAGGCAGCATTGTGATGCAGAATATTATCAGGGTTTAACATATGAACAATTTGATAATAGAATACAATAAATTATTTTTTTACACGTTTACTTATTCTCTGAGACATAAGGTTGTCTATAACAGAAGGTTTTAATAATACTAATAATAAACAACAGTATAAACTGATTTTAGAAGCGTTAAACCTTGACGTTTTGAGCAAGAATGATACATAGCGCCTGATTTAGAGCAAAAGCCAACATGTGACATCACAGAGGGTTTGTGTTTTTCTTTTTATAGAATTTATGGCTATGAGTGGTTTAAATGGGTTTTTGGAGAATGTTGAAGCAGTCTCTTTTTAGTTGCATTTGGGAGCCATGATGTACTGTAAGATTTTCTAAAGAAAAGTAAGCAGAGAAATATCATTACAACACAGCATGTGTGAGGTTACCAGGCTGATGATGTTTTTGTATTGTGTTTAATGTTTCTCATTATCCTTAATATATGCTGTATTTTTTTTTATTATTAAAACTCATAATTACTCTTCTATCATGCAAAATATTCTTTGTCAGTGTGGAATACTGGGGGCACAGTGGCTTAGTGATTAACACAGTCACCTTGCGCATCCAGGGTCAGGGTTCGATTCTCACCTTGGGGTCTGTGTGCATGGAGGTTGCATGTTCCTCCTTGTGCTTGGTGGGTTTTCCTCCGGGTTCTCTGGTTTCCTTTCACAGTTCAAAGATATGCACATTAGGCTAATTGGTGTTCCCAAATTGTCCGTAGTGTCTGTGTGTGCCCTGTGATTGATTGGCACCGCAGCCAGGTTGTAACCCACCTCATGCCCTAAGTCTCCTGTGATAGGCTCCAGGCCCCCGCAGCCCTGTACACAGGGTAAGCGGTACAGATGATGAGTGAGTGAGTGCGTAATACTTTTGCAGTATTTGAAAAATAAGTGCTCTTCTCAAAACTGCAAAAATGGAGCATAAACACCACTCGGACAAAAGAGAAAAAAAACACCTGGATTTAACTAAGCAAATAGTTCCACTGAATAGTTACTGCCGTGATTAATATGATTCAGCTGTCAAAAAGTTATTAACCCTAAATGATGATGGCTAGCTTCTTCTTTTTTAAACAACCATGACATATCCTGTGGTCATGGCAAAGATGTTACTAGAAAGGTCAAATTATTGGCCTGAATCATGCAAAGAAAACAACTAAGGAGATTGCTGAAAGTACTAAAATTGGATTAAGAACTGTAAGAGTTTTATTAAATCATCTTCGAGGAAGAAATGTGGGCAAATATCCTGAATGAGATTGATGGGAAATCGTTTAAATGCCAATTGAAATCAAATTGTATAAGAGTAAAAGTAAGAACATTTCCATACTCACAACATGAAGAGAACTCTAGATTGGGACTAAACAAAAAAATGAATAATAGTCTTAAGAAAACCACATATCAGTGAGGCTAATTGGAAGAAAAGGCTTAAATTTGCTAGGGAGCATAAATAATGTACTGTGGCGCATTGGAAAAAAGATCACTTGGTCTGATGAATCCAGTTTACCCTGTTCCATCATGCCAAGTGCCTTCCATAAGAACTTGTGAAGGCAGTGTTATGATCAGCGGTTGCTTCTGTTGGTCAGGTCTAGGTTCAGCATGGAAATGTAATATGCCCAAAAAAATGATGTCAGCTGATTACCTAAATAATTCTTTCATGATGGCATGGGCATGTTCCATGATGACGATGCCAGGATTAATCTGATTCAAATTGTAAGAGAGTGCTTCAGAAAGCATGAGACATCTTTTTCACATATGGATTGGCCACCACAGAGTCCAAATCTTTGAGAATCTTTGGGATGTGCTATATGCAGCAGTCTGACTCTCTCATCATCAATACAAGATCTTGGAGAGAAATTAAGGCAAATCTGCACTGAAATAAATGTTGTGATGATTCATAAGCTTATCGAAACAATGCCACAGATGTAATCAAAGCTAAAGGTGATCCAATTAAATATTAGAATGTGTGATCTTCTTTGGGTTTGCAGTGCATGTGTATGTATACAGTATACTGTATAAAAGCAAATCCAATGTGTCAAAAGAGAGCTCGGACTTTGCCAGGTAATAAATACTGAAGAGAAGCAAAAAGCTCAGTAGGGCTGGTAGACTTCCTTCTAGTCATTACAGATGGTTTAGTGACGGGATGAGACCTATCGATTGGTGTAGAGAGGGGTGACTGTGGGGTTAAGCTAACTGGACCAAAGTCCCAAACATCTGTGTGTGAACTTTTCCTCCCTAAAGTGATGGCCTTGCCGTTATTAGTACTAAACGCCCAAAGCTCTCTCGGAGCTGTCCGTCAAACAGGCCTCCGTCTTCTCCTGTCAACAGAAATGGAAACAGATAGCCAGTCAGTCAAGGTTAAGCACCTATAGTGTTTGGTGGAGATTATAAGCCGGGGGATAGGAGCATAACTGGACATGGGGCAAATACAGCTACATCTGTCACTCATTCGTCTCTTTTTCTTTACTCGATCCATCTTACAGCGTTTTATTGTTAGAACCCACTATCCGCAGGCGTTTTAGAGCGAGGGAAGAGAGCGAGGAGAAAACCGTCAGGATTGACAGCCCTAGCAGTCATTACACGCTGGATTGAATACTAGATTACTTGAAAGTGGCTGAGGGTCAAGCGCCAGCGTGTTCCCTTTTGGCACTCAATGACTTTAATACCCAGCACTGTATTAGACAATTACCGCAAAGCCCGGTCCACACCCCAGCCACCACTCCCCTATCACGCCTGCTTTTTACAACCACCATTAAATAAAAAAAAAGCAAGAAAGGGAGAAAAAAAAAGCCTGTCACGTGGGACTTGGCTTCAGATGGCGGCAGACAAACAGCTCCATTTTGAGTCAATCGCTCCATGGCAGCTGTCCAAGATGGCTACCTGGAGAGTCACCCTTCCAGACGAAGCATAGCGCCCTGAGACGCAGCCACTCCACAGTCCATTACAGTAGCATTCCTCTTAACACTCACTTTACTAAATTACCCCCGTGAGCATGACTCAAGCCCCTGCCTGCCTTTTCTTTTCATCTGGGTGAGTGATATGACCTTTAGGTGCTTTGGTGACAATTACAGGAAGCGAGAAATTGAATTATTAGCTTTTTTTTTTTTTTTGTGCCGGCAAAGGCTGTGTAGGCGTAGTTGTAAAATGCAGTAATTATTTAGCTAAATTGGCATATTATATTTCTCCCCTTCTTTTGCAAAGTGAGTTATAAAAGAGACGATGTGCTAGTTGTTGTTCAGAAGGGTCTGGAAGAGAGTAAGTGATTTAAATGGTTCGTGTAGTCTCTGCTCAATGTTGCTTGTCAATAGGAACAATAGATGTGTTTTTTAGAGGTCATTGAGAGAAGGATGGAACAGTAGAAAACTGTACTCCATCACTCGCTCCATCAGTTCACATGGACGAGTTTTAGACGCGATGATTTAGCCTAATGCCTTGCTGTCTTTCTTTTTCTCTTCCCATGACTCTCACTCATTTTATTCACTCAGTGCATTGGTTCTTTTGTTAGGCATTCTTCTTTTTCTTCTTCTTCTTCGTCTTCTTCTTTCCACTTTCTTTCTTTCTCCAATGTGCCTTTGCCAGAGCCCAGATTATGAGTGTGTGCACAGAGAGGCCGTAATTATTTTTGCTCCAGTATCACGCAGAGACAAGGCTTTTGCTTAGTGGCTTGTATCAGGCCCTGACAACGCTTGGTTTGATTACTGTATCCCATGATTTAGCAAACCCTAAACCATGGTGTCGCTAATTAGGTAGCGTTGAGTGGAATGGATGACTATGAGGTCCTCTCAAGGTCATCTCTGCCTCACAAAAGCCTGGCAATAAATTTGAAGTTTGAGCACGGGGCGGGTGGGGGGGATACACAAAGGGTCCAGTGAATATGAAGATGAAAGTCCCTGGACTCCTCGTTTTGGTGCTCCGTTGCTCTTGCTGGGGTCTAAGCGCTGTCATGTGTGCTCACAGATCTGCATTACCCTTTTCCTTTCCACTCCCCATTCCTCCTCCACTGTCTTCCTCTCCGGCCACATTTGTTTTTAAAGCACAAGAGCTGACAGTTTGTACAAGTGCGGATGTCTCACAAATCTTCCACGACATTGATCTCTTTATGAAGATGCAGTGTGATAATGCATGTGTGAATGTGTCGATGTGTTGTTGTTTATGTCAGTGTGATATACGCTATATACGTCCCAGAAGACCAAAATTCCTAATTAGCCACCAATCAGTGCAGCCCCATTTTTTTTCTCCTTACCACCTAGGAAAGCTTGTCATGCATGAAATAAGATGCACCGCCCTTAACCTTTTTTGTTTCTCCTTCTAAAGGAAGACCGATTGTTTCTGTGAGCACCATGCGTGGCTGCAAGGACAGTCGGATATCTAGAGGATCCTCGACACCCCTAGCCCATTTACTGTGGCACACATACGAGAGGCGTTCATTTTCCTCTATAAAGAATCTGCCCACCATAATGGAGTCTTTTATTTCCATGCACTATAAAGAGCATTTACGGCTAGTGCATTTTCCGGAGAAACTTCATTTCACTTTGTCTTAATTGGTGATGTTAGGTAGTGTATTAGGAGGATGGTTCTGAGAATGGAGTACATTATAGTAGCTTCATTACTTACTCCTTCATTTGTGGAATGTTTTAGCAGAATCTCCGTACATAATTATTGTTCAAATTCAGAAGACAGTGCTTCTAATAAAGTACGGAATCGCGAATATAGTTGATATAATCAGTATCCATATTGGCAGCTCTGAAGCAAGTCACTACTTAATTTATGAATTTCTAAACTTGGCCTTGATTATAAAGCCAATTATATATACATATCAACTTTTAACCTTGGCTTTTATGAGAAGAAGTTTTTTTTTTTTTTTTTTTTTTGCTTCTGAGCTGTAGGTTGAAATGACTAATGTAAAAATGGACAGTGTTCTTGGCACTTTTACAGAAGTGGGTGGTTATATTTATTATTGCAACCATTAGGGGTACCGTGCCTTAGGACAACTTACAGGGGTGTAATGGAGAAAAACAAACACTATTTTCATGGGACGATAGGTCCAATAGTAATGTCCTCACCTATTTACATGCCTGTTTAAAAAATACTTTATTGTCATTGATGATTAGTGCACACCTCATGGTTTGCAAGCCTGGGAGAGTACAAGGGGTGTTCAAGTCAAACCAGGAATTGGGATGATTTTTTTGTTAATGTAGGCATAAAATGAAATTTACAGAAGACGATGATGAAGTAAAACCTTTAGCAGGGTATTATATAGAGAAATAAAGGGAGTTTTTACTCTCATAACTGTGTTTTGTTATTCTGCACAATCAAAAGTCCCGGTTTTACTTGAACAGCCCTTATATTAATTAAAAAATTTGCAATAAAACTTAGCAACAACAACAACAAAAAAAATCAACAAATGCTTTGCTATATGCATTACATGCAAGCCTTGGTGTATACAGTACTACGAAGGAAAATCATGGCTAGCAGTGTTTAAGTGAAAGTTGAGTCTCTGTGTCCTGCTTATAATGGTCATAATAGCAATTCTCAGACGTAATAAAATCAGTGAAAAAAAAATGTTTCCTATACAAGCAAAACTAAAAATATGTACTAAACAGATTTGTAATGGACAAGACATGAATCAAATCTCATCTGTACTAATCTAAATCGTATCCAATCAATAGTGAACTGATGTGTACGAATCATTCTTATTTAACTGTTTCACATTTATATTGTATTATATGAACAAGGAAGCTTCACAGCCCTAGCCGCTTATATGATTGTGTTTCTCAGCTGCTTTTGATGTGCACAGCAGCAGAAAATGGAAGGTCACATCCGCTTGCAGGCTCGGCCCAGTCCAAATATTGACATGGGTATGCTAAACTCTGGGCAAGAAAACCAACAATGGCTAGTTTTAACCGCCAGTGTTATTTCAGCATAGTGCTGTGTGGCCTTGAGTTACCACACGGCACAGGGGCCCTTCTTCTGTTCTGAATAACTCAAGTGTTCATTTGAGTTGGCTCATTCTTTTGGCCAGCCTCGTCGCCCCATCTTTGTGCATCTCTAGGCATTTTGTGAAATAAGAGTGGCTAGCCACGCAATTTTTTTACACCTTTAAATAATATCAATAAGAAAGGGAATATGGGGGAAAGAAGAGTGTCTAAACAGCATGGGGCTTCATCTTTCTCCAAGGTCAGATGATGAATGAAGTATCATTAATTCATCAGGACTCATGTGTGTTTTCTTAAATATGAAGTGACCCTTATAGCAATCTGCATGTAACCTTTATGCAACAGGGCTGCACTTTCCATGCCATGTGACCTGAAGGATTAATCCCCACATACAGAAGTGTCTACAACCATGTTTTGCTACAGTCATATGGCAACCACATTTTAAACTATACTTTTTTGCACTTTTCTGTAGTATTTCAATATGTTATATGAAATCGTAGTTTATTCTTGTCATAGTGTCCTCCTAAGAAGTGTAAAAGGATCATAGCAAAATGTTATCCTCAGATTACTAGATTATTACTCCTCAGATTAAACTGGATCAGTTTAATAAAAAAAATAAAAAAAACTTTAAGCTTTTTTATTTCAAACAAATTATTTACAAACGTTAAATCGTATAAAAGTGACGACTTCCTTAACACTATACCACAGCTTGTGCAGAAAATCGGGCCGCTCAGATCTTCTACAAATACAAATTTTTCGTAAATACTTGTAATTTTTTTCGTAAATGGAGTATGGAGCAGATGACTGACAGAAGAAGATTATCGCTTTTTCATCTAAGCATTTGGCAGATGCCCTTATCCAAAGCGACTTAAAGTTTTTTTTTTTTTTTAATCTCATTATACATTTGAGCAATTGAGGGTTAAGGGTCTTGCTCAAGGGCCCAACATCGGCAACTTGGTGGAACCGTAGTCCAATGCCTTAACCCCCGGAAATAACCCCTGTAAGTTGCAGGACATTTGTTTATTATATATTTATATATGTTTATAAACAATATTTATTGTATACATATTAGGGATTTTAATACTTCAAAAGCTATAATAAATATAGCTGCTTGACACAAATCATACAGTAATTTCAGCGCTATTGAATTAAATCAAACTGAAAGTTCTAAAGATCACACAAAGCACAAACATCGAATCGACTCAAATTGACAAATAACTGTTGTGCATGCTTCATATTTAAGATTGTTGTCTTGTTGCAGAATACATCAATCTTACTGTAAAGTTATAAATAAAGTTACTGGAAAGTTATAAAAGTTAATTTACCTCATTTTCCTCAGCCAGTGGAACACAAGGGGACAGGACCGTGGTCTCTTTTCAATGGAGGAACTTCTTATCATTAAGTAGCACTCACTACCACTGGACTTTTGCCTCATTAGGTAAAATATGTCCACCAACATGCTCTGGGAGTAAGCTTCCTGTTTTTCTGTCTCCCTTCTAGGATTTTCTTCATAGCACTCTTGATACAATTGCACACGCAATCTCTCATAACTAGAAGAGCTCTGAATGCAGAACAAGTGTGGTACCATTACAAGAAGTATGGTACAAGTAAGGATCTATGGGTTTATGGTCATTCTCAGATTTATGCCAAGACAGTAGCTACTAAGTCTAGAGAAAGAAATTCCTCTACAGAGGCTTGAGGTTTCATTTTTATCATCATCCTGGAAATAGACACCATGATTTTTTAATGACTCGTTATTTTCGGAGCTGAGGATCAGGACTAATATCGATTGCCATGCAGAATTCAGAAAGCATTAGACACACTTTATAAGCCGCTCGCTCTTCTGGTTCAAATATACCTGAGCAAATATTTTCTTCTGAGCCAACATCTGCAGATGTGTTTTTATATGTCTTCATGTACATAGTGTCACAACGGAGAAGCTTGATTTTTAAAGACTCTGTCTGGACACACCATTTAAACTGGGCCTTTTGTCTGCTCCAGCATGTTGTATACTGTAGCTGATATCTGCAACAGGAGTGTTGTTTTGGATTTACCTTGTGTATTTGTGAGTCATAATCGGGAAAGAATCAAAATTCAGTCAATACTGTACCCTTTAAAGCTTAGTTTTGTGCCCTTGCAATTGCACAGCTTCAGAAAAAATTATGGATGCAGGCACGGTCTAGTGAGAAATAAAATCTTCTGTAGTCTGGAATGGCGAGAAAGTGTGTGAAGATCATGCGTATGGAAACAGCTCATATTTAATCATTACAGACAGCCTTATCATGAGCACAGCCTGATAAGCATCACACACCCAGTTTGCTATCCTTCATTAACCAGGCTCAATGTAAACTCTGCATCAGGCCTTTGTTTGAATGCAAGCCAGGCTTATAATTTTTCCACTGAAGTGACATAACCAAATAAAAGAACCAAAGCATGAAGAAACGACTCCTTTTTTTTTTCGGTCGCATGACAAATGGTAACCTGACACCACTGAGTTACCGAACTGAGTCTGAGAACTAATGAGAAAAATTTCCCAAGGGAATCTTTATCTATTGCTCCTTGGAGAGCACCTTGGGGACTCAGTCTTCTGTCTGTCACCCATCCGCAAACACACACTTTACTCAAAGTCTCACAAACACTCTTCCGAAGCACTGCGGGGTGGTGTAGTCTTTCCACTTTACAGCTCACAATTAAAAGAAGAGCAAGAGAGACAGGATAGACAGTGAGAGAAGAGATAAATAAAGAGCAAAAAAAATACAATGACTTTTGCATTACAGTCAACACAGCTCCTTTTCTTACTCCTCCACTTTGTGGTGTAGATTCACTCTCACAAACTGTTAAGATTCTAGAGCCCTGCATGGAGACAGGTATGAAATTAATTAACAAAAGAAACAGCACGACTGCCTTCAGCTGGAGCAGATAATATCAGCTTTTTACACAGTGCCGTCATGGTGGCACAGAGCCAAGTGGGATAAATAGAGAGAGAGAGAGAGCAAATGTAGCTCACTATATTTTGGAGAATAAACACACTTGCATAGCCTCAGGTAAGAATTATTATCAAAAAGAAATTTACTTTATGTATCAAGAAATTTTGTGCATCAAAGTTTCTATAAATGATATTACGTTCGAGTCAAAAAGGGACTTGTGATGCTCAGTTTCTCCTGAATGAAGTCGTACATCTGACATTTACAGAACACTTTAAGCAAAGTACAGTGATGTTTTTCTTAGATGCAATAAAACAAACTTTTTAAGGAAGGTGCTCCGTTCATGAATGACAATCCCAGTCGAGGTGGCTCAGGACACACTCCAGCCGTTCATGTTAACTATAGCTATATAGATAAATTTGACCTATTTCACTAAATGGCTATGGTCCCATGGACTACATATGTCGGGGCCTCAAATATATTTTGGCCTCATACGTAGCTGTGTTCTGTTATTCTGCGCAATCAAAAGCCCTGTTTGACTTGAACGCCCCTCATAATAATAATAATGTTTGCATCTTCCATTCTGATTGTTATTGTAATGTTCTGAAAAATGATCTGGAGCAAAAACTTCTTTTTTTTTTTTTTTTTTTGTGAGCTCAGATTTAATTTTTGCATTTTTGCATTCTCACACGTGCTCAATATTTTTCTTGTGCACTCAATATCACAACGCTGAACTCATTCGAATTGTCACATTCCAGCCAATCAGAGACTGTTTTTGCTTCCTCTGTTGTTTTATTGAGCTTCTAGTATATGTTTTTTTTTTTTAAACAAGTAGTTAGACTGAATATTAGCATGGCTGTGATTACCCAAGGTACTTATTTTTTGGCTTAGTAGCTATCATGAAGCACAACTGTGCTAATATTCACTGTAGCCAACTCTTGCTCATGGAGGAGTATTAATTACACTTATATTAATAAAGCCTCATTTAAATGATACAAACTATTTTGCTAATGTGGACTAATATGAGTGGTGTTCCCCTGGGTTCCGTTGCTTGGCCACTTTTGTTCTATGCATAGATATTGGATTAAATTCTACAATTTGGAAAGAGTGTATTTTATGGCAGCTATATAGATAAATTTGACCTATTTCACTAAATGACTATGGTCCCATGGACTACATATGTCAGGGCCTCAAATATATTACCCACTACATGTTCCAAAGCCTCCAACCACTCAAGTTACAGGAGATTCAAGAAAAGGCAGTGGCCAGAATATGTAAGAAAATATTTACCCGGTTAAAAAAAAAAGGAAAGATTGAAAGAAAGGACAAAGGTAGTGATTATATTTGTTTTGTGGAGACCTAGCTGAACTTTGATCTATAAATTTGTGAGCTTGGGTTTTGGAAGCAAATTAAAAACATGCTGCCTCTTTTGTTGGTAGAAAAAATCTTGGAGCTAATTCACCAAATATTTGTTGGTCTTTCGGATGCTCCCATTGAGAGGTCGCCACAGCAGACCAGCTGATCTGCACAACAACCTGCCAGAGGTTTTCCTGACACAACCCTCCCATTTTATCCGGGCTTGGGACCGACATTGCATCCAGTAGCCCAGAGTTTTTGGGCACTGGGTGGGAATTGAACCCGGCCCTTACGCATGGCAGGTGAGAAACCTACCACTGAGACACCAATGCCCTTGGAACAGATGTAGTATGAAGAAAATGCTCTGGGTATAGACCAGAGTTTTTTTTTTTTTTTGTATTAAATACTGTTTTGATTTGCTGGAGTTTTCTTGTTAGTAATGTTGGCACATCTGCTCCTACTGCCAGTGTGTTGGTTACACATCCTCAGAAAGCTGCTTTACCATTTTAGAGAGGTGCTAAGTTTTAAGACAGAGCTTGATCTCCACTGTTACTATGCTGACCTCTGCAGGAAAGGTGTGTATTATATGTGTGTATATGGGGTGTGTGTGTGGGGGGGGAATACATTTTGGGCTAAACACGTGGGGTCTCCAGCTACAGAGCTGCATGTAATAGCTAATGTCTGTTCCTAGCACAACTGTTTGAACACATTGCCACAAACACACGCAGGGACATGGGGCTCGGCGAGAAGACACCACACACACACACACACACACACACACACACACACACGAGTCAAAGATCAGCACTGTGTAAACAAGCAGCTTGATTAGTATTTCATAACACTTCAATTTTTCAGCGGGCAACAAATTGGAATGTGATGGGGCTCATGTTTGGCTTTCTCCAGCACAGATATTGAACATGACTTACAAGTGTGTGTGCAGTCAGGAAACCCTGGAAAAACACATGTCAGCATCCTGTTAAACCATAGGCATGTACGCCAGGTACTGCTTGTTTGTATGTACAGGCACACAGCTTTTGACACTGGCTAAATGTAAGAACCCTGATGCGTCACATTGAGGGGTTTCTGTAAGGGCTTAGACACAATGGCTTTATCCCCGTCTCTACAGCGTCTGTCTGCTCACATATGAGAGATTTAGATGTTGTCTGTTTTTGACACGGTTGTGTGAACCGGGTCATACATCACACAGCAGTGCCAGGAAACAGATTGCGGCTGACACTCACTGAATGGCTCGGTGATATAGCCGAGATAGTCACGATGCTGTCATGTAGCACGCCACCCGACACTTGAGCTGTGTATTAGTAACACTCTGTCAGAGACTGTATCTGTGCCTGGACCTTAAGATGCTGTATTAGCTCTGTGTCTGAACACAACGAGGCATTAAGGCTGGATAGCTGAAGGGAACTCAGACAAACAACTCTTTTCTTTTTTTACAGCTATATAAGGCTGAGAGATCTGACCGGGGCTTATTTCTCACAAGCAAATAACAAGATTAGAAAGGTGGACAAGTCGGTACTCAAGGTGCCAAACAGATCTTACAGTATGTGTCGTTGCCCATCAGTAAGTCTGCTTTTTCAAAAGCTAAAAAAAACATTGTAGTCATTATTGCTCTAATACTAAACAAACATTTTCATTTACTATGTATAGTAGCTCTCTTTAAAACATGATGCACACAATGCGTTGTTGCACATGCCTCACTCCACCGCCTGCTGCACTACACACATCAGCCAAGCCAAGCTGGTAGATTGTTTCTTTTTCTTTTCTTTTCTTTTTATTCTTTTGTATTGTGCACATATGACAGATGACCTTTTCAGAATCAGGAACACAGATGTATGTGGAAACTCTGACGTAGCCAAGAAAAAAAGGGTTCAGGCCGAAGCTGTCATTTGACTCCCGCTCTCACACAACATGAAGTCACTTTGCGGTTTGTCGAGAGAAAATAAAGATGATAGCCAGACTCGAATAATAGCTTTAACATGCAGCGCGAGGATACAGCGTTAAAACTCATAGCCGAAACTTTTGGTGTGTGTGTATACTGTATGTGTGTGTGTTTGTGTGTGTGTATGTGTGTGCTACCTTGATAATTATCATATAAACTTTTTCGGCTTATGTTTCCAAACAACCAAAACATGAGAGTGGCTTGTACATCAGATCTTTAACTTGGCCTAATTTATGATTTATGTACCCCCTAGCTTCAACAGATCCATGATCCCAAATATATACTGTAAATATAACATATGATTGAATACGATAGTTTGTTTATTTATCTATTTATCGAATCATTTACCCAAGTTCTTCCATTGAAAGATGTGATGCAGAGCCGAACACATTCTCTCTCTCTCTATCTCTCTCTCTCTCTCTCTCTCTCGTTCTCTTTTGGGGAGTTGGGAATTGAAGGCAGTAGTGGAGAAGAGTGGAGAGGAGAAGATGATTGACAGTTGATCCGCTGGCTGATGATGAAGAGCGCGTGTCCGATGAAAGCGGACATGATGGAGATTCGAACAGGGCCAGCGCTAATTTTTGCTCGGCGTAATTATGATAAATGATGAGCAAGGGCAATCACCAGGCAACACACTTCTCCATAGTCACCTTCAAAGAACGTGTTTGCTCAACAGAGGACTCCACTCTGCATCCCAATTAACCTCCTCCTTCACTGACGCAGCACTGCGCCTGCCATCCCACTCCTTTATTAAAAACTTCCATTCCTCCGCTTTTGATTCCGATGGCGAGATAGCGTTTAGCATTTGTTTTGTACTTCCTTGTTAATTTGGGGTGTGCTGTGTGACAGAATTGCGAGTTTGATTCGCACCACGGTGATTGCTCCGAACAGAGGATGTCTCAGCTTAATTCCAATTACACGTGTTGAAGGAGGTAGCATGAGTTATCCTCTGGACCCAATTAAAGCTGTTTTTCACCTGAGAGAGACTCCTCGTGAATAACCATAACAAACAGATACTCTCGCACGGGGCTATGAAAATTGCATCTCTTCCTTCTCAGAGGGGTAAGCCCATGTCAGGAACAATGCTGCACTTGTGCAGTGTAAAAGCAGTTCCCACAAGATCAGTCACTGCGTTGTGAGTGCAAACTTTGATTGTGCTAAAACTTTAACGCTGGGCCTCTGGATCCACATGACCTGAAACCATCTGTCTGACATTTTTCTTTTCTTCTTTACACCTCCATGTGCCTCTTCATACTTTGGATCTTATTCAAAATGTTGCTCATCTACTGTATCTATCTGTCTGTCTATGAGGGGCGTTCAAGTCAAACCGGGACCGCGATGGACTTTCTATTGAATGAAGCCATAAAGCAAAATGACATTTACAGAAGATTTCAAAGACAGTACGGTGATGAGACTTTTATCCTCAGTAAAACATTTAAATGGTGGCAAGCGTTTCGTGACTGTCTATCCTGGCCGAAGTGGCTTGAATCCCACTGCAGTTGTTTCCATGAACATTATGGTTGACGCCAACTTGCGGAGGAGACGCATCTGTCTGTGGGAACTGTACACAATACAGAAATCTTTCACAAACAACACTTGCACACTACAGGAACTCTGTACTGAGAGCTATTTCAATATGTTGAAGGAGTTCCTGGGAGGCCAGCGTATCAGACGTGAAGCAGGAGGTCCAATCCTGGCTTTGGCGTACTGAGAAAACTTGACTGGCACTAGAGAAACACTTGGATAAGTGGGATTATATAGAGAAATGAAGGGAGTTTTTATAACTCTTATAACTGTAATTTTCCAAAACTGTAATCTATATATCTATCTATTCTGTCTTTGCCCCCATTTCTCTCTCTCTCTCCTTCTCTTCCTCTCTTCCAGCAGCTCTCAGTATGACAGGCAGTAGTAGTTAGCTGAAGTCCTGTTCTTCCCGCTGTGGCCGGTGTTGTGCGTCTCATTACCTCTGAGCCCATCTGACAAAACACACACGTCTTCTGGCCTCTCCTCCATGGCAGCTGCATTTACCCTGGCTTTGAACACCGGACCCTGCATGTTTTATTGATTGCTTTGTTGGTTGATGCCGGACTCATGTTTTAAGAATGGGTGCTCTGTGCAATGGGCCCGCCAGGATGAAAGGGGCTCAGAGGCGCTGCGTTCTTGTGGTGCAGCAGGAGACAAGGCAGTGTGCTTCTTCATACACTTCTGTTAATTATACCCAGAGTTTTTCGATGCTCAGATTAGAAAGAATGTGTTCTTGTGAGTAATAGAATATACAACATAAAGGTGTTTCATTCTGTTTAGATTTCTTGTTGTGATGATAATTATGGCTTCTTCATCAGCCTCTCATGAGGCTTCTGTGGCCTGACAGAGAATTACGTGCTTTTTCAGTGCTTTAAGATCAGTATTGATGCATCATCCATACGTAGTTCAGGGCACTTGTAACCACAAATATTTTATTTGAACTCACCTGGTGTAGTGTTTACAGTATATTATGGGTTTTAACACAAAGTGAAGTGAACTAAACACTAAACTGCCTGTGTTTGAAAGCTGACCGAGTTAATTAGACATAAACTATTCATTAAAATATTTCATTTTGAACTATTAAAATATTCAAAGAAAGGTTAAAATATCCCTAAATTCCGTTTAAAGTGCTAACAGTTCAGCCGCTCGCTCCAAGCTTTCATGTGGTTTGTTAGTCTACATCTGAGTCTTTGACACACCGGTCATGTTCCTGCTGCGTTTTTCTTGACACACGTCACACACCAGAGTTAAGCTTCCATTTTAACAAGGTTTGCAGTTTACATGTGGTGTGGAAAATGAGAACCTGCACATCATGATTAAAGAATAAAATGCATTGAAATGCACTGGAATTACACAATCACACTGTGAACTTCCACCTAGTTGGAGATTGTAGCTACCCCGGACTACCGTTATTATTGGTTAGATCATGCAAGTGATAGTGTGTATACATGTAGGTTGCGTACCAGGATTTTAGCGAAGTGGACAAAAAAAAAAAAAATCCCATATTTAAAAAAAATAAATAAAACATAGTAGTGCAATTTTTTATTTTGCAAAAAATAATCAAAATTGGTTTATTTGGTTTAGGGGAATTACTGTTTCCATACTGAAGTATACTTTTTTTTTTTCCTATAACAGGGTTGCATTTCTGTTATACAAAGAATTTCACTGTGCTGTAATGGACACCAATCAGCCGCAACACTAGCACCACCGCCAGGTGAATTAAATAACACTGATTATCAGTTACAGTATATACCAGTAAACTGCTGATAGGGTCATAGAAATCCAAGACTCATCTATACCTGTGGGGATCAAAGGCCAGCCAACGATAGAAAGATATCAGAACCCCCCGGTGCATCGCAGCCTGCCACATAAGGGACTTCTAAGGTTGGCGTTGTTTATCTGGCCTCCAAATTGCCCAGATTTCAATCGGATCAAGCATTTATAGGATGCACTGAACAAATAAGTCCAGTCCATGGAGGCCCACTCCGCAACCCACAGCACCCAAAGCATCTGTGTCTCGCAATGTTTTGCGTTTGGCTGATCGGTGTATGTGTGACAAATATAGGCTCCTTCTGCTCCTTATTTATTTGCTTGCTATAATTTATACAGTATTACATCATTATGTAATGAAGTTATAATCAGTTCTTCATCTTATTCATATTCTATGTAGGTTAATACGCCAGTGAGAAAGTGCAAAGGCCTTGTTCTGAAGACATCTCCTGAAGTGTAAACCAAGTGTAGCACCGACACTGGAGACTCCTTCCAAAACCGATAAAACAAACAGCTCCTCACACACAACTTCATATCAATGAAAGCAACACTTTTTTTTTTTACCCATTTGTTATTAGGCTGATATTATTTCAGTCATACAGGTCACTGCATATGAGTTGTTACTATAGAAACAATAATCATATCAGGACGAGCATGTTAATATTAACCTATCATTCGAATTCCAGCCAGAGATGTTCTGTCAGAGCTCTGCTTAATTAAACAACACCTCCTGATTGAAAAATTCAACAGTTCTGTGGTATAAAATATCAATATCTTAGTATCTCCTAGTCACAAGATAAACTTTCTCCACATCTTTTTTTTTTGTTATTTTGCTAGTGCATGAAGCTGAAACACAGTGCCTCAACACGCTCTACATGAGCAAACAGCGTCTATTAGAGCATCTCAGCTGCTGATGATTTGAATTATAGACACAGGCACCCAAGAGACAGACGCAGCGCTGTACAACACTGTTGCCCAAAATAAGTGAAGTAACATTAATTAGTTCTGGAGAGAGGTGAGTAGAATGTATTTCTGTGAAGCTGTAATTACATGCTTAGTTTAACCCCTTGACTCACTTCTATTTGTTATCGGGGGAGGAACAGAAACATGCAGAC
Organism: Clarias macrocephalus; assembly: GCA_011419295.1. NCBI lineage: Eukaryota > Metazoa > Chordata > Actinopteri > Siluriformes > Clariidae > Clarias > Clarias macrocephalus. Next base: position 77,042 of record JAAGKR010000857.1, on the reverse strand, counting down.
GTGTCAGGACCTGCATTAACACCCCATATTTTAGAGCCTCTGCAAGTTGCAAAGTGTTATAAGCATCCTCAACTGACGGGGCCCTGGCTTGTTGTCACTGTGACTTTATCACGTCTTCTCTCCACGGCATTGTCTGCAACTCTTTTGTTAATTCCAGTAACGTGTCGGCTGAAATGTTACATTAAACTTCTACACCTCTGTCTTCCGTGTTCGCCTCCGATTTTCCGCCGCACCTCTATCTTACCGTCTGTTTGTTTAAACGTGTTGTAATTGTTAGGACAGCGTTTAAGTGAGACGCCAATGCCCGACAGATGTTCACAGTTATGCCTGACAATTGCATATCAATTGCGTAGGAATCTCTGGGAGAAAAAAAAAAAGAAAAAGGGGCTGAGTTTATTTGACCAACACCATTACATGGACTCCAATCTCTTTGGCTCAGATGGGATTTATTTGAAGTCGGGAGCCATTTTGCTCTCCAGCGTCGTGGGTAATAATCTCCCCTCCTGTAGACTAAACACAAAATTAAAAAAGCACTTTCGTGATCAATCACTCACCCTCGCTTTTTTTGCAAAGAAGTTGGCGGCGGTGCACACTAGCGGCTTTACGAGATATATGCGCCAGCAAGGGGGAGAAAAAAGAAGAAATACCTTTTTTTTTTTTTTTTGCATATGTTCTGGAACTTGATTAACAGCCGCGCCTGCTTAATTATTTTATGCAGTCGGCATACAGGAATCTCCCCCCGAGGGGATCTGGCATTAGCTGCAGAATAGAGGCCAGAGATTTCGTCTTTTCCTCTGCTTTGACAGAGGGATGAGCCTAAGGTGTGGGTGGTATCAGCACCTGGGTATCAATAAGGAGCTTAGATTGGCACAACAGGTAAAAAGGAAGGGATACAATATCTGAACAACTTGCTCTCCAGTCCCTCGGGTCAATCGGCTTAACTCGCTCTATAAGCTTCCCTTTTTCCCAAAGCTCTCCTGAGTTGCTTACTAACAGGGAATTTCCCCATAAACGCCACACACACAATGGCACGCTCTTTCTGACATATAGACGCGGTGAAATATCCTCTTTCTTTTACATTCGCGTACACCTCAAAAGCACATACCTCTAGCAGTGGCTTTCATACAATAAATTGCCCCTTGCTCAGATCTCCAAATGCTAAGGTTTCACTTTAATTGTGGCGCGAGGGGGAGAAAAGTGCGGCGGTTATAGACAAAATAGCGACGCACATGTCACAGGACGTGTTGTGAATAGTTCACTTAATACCACTGTATACACAGTGGACAGAGAGCGGCCACCTTTGCTCCCCTCTCTGCAAATCTCTGAATAGGAATCTGACATAAATTCTGCACATATAAAATTAGTAAATGTCACTGTAGCTGTAGTTAAATATCACACAATTCCCTGGGGAGACCCCCCTTGCAAGTTACCTTGGCCTATTTTGCAACAAAAAAAAAAGCGAAAGAGAGTGGGCGGGAAAAAAGGGAAAGGAAAAAAAAAAGGTGGTAGCAGAAGAAGTTGTGTTGAAAATGGGAAAGGTTGCTGTTGTGTTTCAAAAAGGCACAGCGAGTGAGCTGTCCCCTCCTGACGAGTCATACTGAAACTATCAAATTAAAGGTGGTGTTAAGAAAGCTTCTATTGGGCTTCTCCTTATGGCTCATTATGGGTTAAGTGTGGTCTAATCTTTTCTCTAATAAAGTTGCTTTGAAGTGAAGAAAGGGGGTGGGAAGGGGGCTGGGGTTCTTCACACAGACCACTTTGTAAATGAGCTCAACCAAAAGCTGTGTGTGTGTGTGTGTGTGTGTGTGTGGGTGTGAGTGTGGTTAGAACTCGGCCTGCTCACGCTGGCGCTTTGAACTGCTGTCAGGTTTAAAGATATACACTCCACAGTCATTCCCACAAATCTGGAATCTATAGCCAGTCTCTGCTGTTATGCTCCAGTGATACTGGTGCTACAAGGGAGGATTTTTCTTTTTTTTTCTTTTTTTTTTTGCCATGCTCGCTTGTTGCAGGGTTGGCACAGTGCCAGGCAGGGGTGGCGGGAGGCCCCTCATTAATTTACTCACAGATTGCTGTTAGCTTGCTTCACTCGGGTGAGAGGTGTTTACAACAGTTTAGCGGCGAACTGTCAGAGTCTGAGGCCTTAATGTAGCACCGTGTCGCTGCACGAGGACGGCCTTGTTTGTTTTGCGCTGTTGGCATTTCGCCTTAATAGGCTATGCTGGGTTCCAGCGAAGATCACGAGCCAGAATGCAACAGGTCCGCTTCTTCTCATTTGAAGGGATGTGGAGAGAGAGAAAGAGAGAGAGAGTGTGTGTGTGTGAGAGAGAGAGGGAGAGTCAGAGATCCTGTGCATGTCTGTATGGTAGTGGTTCTCATAGTTTGTTACAGAAATAGCAACTCAGCATTATTAAATACAAATGATAAATTCTTATTCTTATGATAAATTATTACATGTCTCAGTGGTTTAATCCAAAACTCAGTGCCGTGAGCTCAGGACAAAAAACAATTAAATAATGTCAACTTAGACATTTTGTGTACTTTTTGTGTATTTTTTTTTTTTTTTTTTGCCTTTATGGGTTAAGTAAACATTCATAATATATTTATGCACAATTAAATTATCAGTCCAATATTTAAACACTTGGGTTGTGTCCTGTATATACAGAACACAATATATAGTATATGAAATAATTTGATAAGTTTTTCATAATAGCCAAATGGGTTCCTGGCTGCGGACGTTTTGAGCACCACTGCTGTAGAACATTATGCTGTGGCTATGATTCCAAGTGTAAATGTTATTGTACTGTTTTGTGTCTGTGGGTGTGTGTCAGTGTGTTTTCTATCCAATCCCCCAATTTCTTTTCAAGGCTGAAGGGATAGAATGTTCTGGAAGGAGCCTAAACTCTTTCTCCAAACGGATCATGTTAAATTACCCAAAACCATTTAACGTCCAACACACAAATGCCATTTTTAACATATGGAACTCTTTATTTAATGTTTTCCTTGTTGATATACAGAATCTGTAACAAATGGTAATGACTTGCAGCTGGTGTGTAGATATAGAACGGTGTCAGAGGTTTGCTCAATGGCTCGATGGCTGAGATGATGAAGTCCTGATTTTTTTTCCCTCTGTATTGGCGATTGGGGCTTTGCTTTGACTCATTCTATACACTAAGGAATAATGAACACGTAATTGAAGGCTTACTAAAATATGCTGCGAAGAGCGTGTTATCAAAATGCATTACTCTTCAAAATGATATGTTTCTGCAAATACGTCCATGTTTGGGTCGGTTTTCTAATCTTCTAATGTCTAATATTTCCATGTTTTTTCTTTTACAAATGCAAGTGACTTTACGGAAAAAAATTAACATATGATGGGACTTACAGCATGTTAAAGACATGCCTTGTGACAAAATGTGACTCCCTTTGCGTTTGTGTGTCTCACCTGTAGCATATTCACAATACTCACTTGCACTTAAACACTGCAGTGCCAGTTAACTCACCGTAACATCTTTCATTCTGTCATCAATTGACTTTATGTAGAATAGCACGAGAGGGAGATTGTTGATTTCCACAGACCCCAATTCTTGATTACTCCATCTAACTGTGACCAAAGCAAATCATAACAATTATTGTGTCTTCGACATTTCCCCCGTAGGCCTGAGATTTAAATGCTCGGGGCACTGATGCAGGAACTTGAAGAACCATGTTTCTACTTACTCACGGCTGTTAAGTTATGTAACAGACAACACCTGGTAAACCCTGGCTGGAACAGTCATCATTTATTAAGACTGACACTTGTGAGAAGAATGAAAGAGTCTTGCTTTTACAATCATTACTTTCAGTAACTTGTTAAGTAAGGAATAAAGACTGACAGTCCATGCTGTGCTGTTATAGATAAATGATCATTGATGGATGGGGTGGTGTGATGTGGCCCGACATGATACAACACTGATTTTACCACGGAAAATCTCCAACATGAACAATTTTTTTATTAAATGAAGAAAGACATACAACTTAACTACTTATGATTCTTTATACTGTAGTAGCTACAAAAAAGGTTTCCCTGACCTGCCACTTTGTTTTTCTCTTTTGTGAAGTTAATAAGACAAAAAAACAAATTTTTTCTAAAAAAAAAAAAATAAATAAATAAAAAATACAGTCTTAGCCGTTACAAACCACTAACACTGGAGGTGCCTTTCAAAAATGTGAAATAATCTTCTCACAGAAAACTTGACCTTGTGATTTTTAAACGGGTTCATGTTGAGCATGTATAGAAATCATTGTTACTATAGAAACCAACAGGAGCACATTAATATAAACCTGTGATTTAGCTACCGCTACGGAAAGCTAATCAACACCTCCTGACCAGTCCGAATGCAGGATTCAACAACCACTGTGGTGTAAAGCAGCGGCACGCGAGTATAACACATTGCTCTGGTAATGTAGGGCTTTTTAAATAATTGGCGCAATTAGTAGGATAAATCATGTTACGCCTAAAAAGTCATGGCCTTAATTCAAATTCATCAATTTACTGTTTGCTTATTATGCCTCCTTAACAAGGGAATGTTATGAGTCCAGCTATACTAGGGAGTAAACCTATTTTACTAAATATTAATGTATTTATTTATTACGAATCCAATTTGGTTACCAGATATTCTATTTGTACTTTGTGCACATCTTAGCACATGACCTCTCTTTTATAGCGAGTATATAACCTACATTTTTTCCTGTATATGAATCAAAATCTGACAGATGCAGTATGACTCCATTGAGAATAAATTACTGTTATATCTTGTCAAGATGCAGCACACAATGCAATGGCCTGGTTTATGGGAGTACATAAAGTGCATATACACAAAAGTGTGAGATGTGTGCAAAAGACAGCAAAATAAATACACAGCAGAGTAACTACACAACACTGTACAAAAAAATGTATATATATAATATATATACGTTATAATGCTATAATACACTGGACAATAAAAAAACTCATGACGATAAATGCACAGATCAGTCTATGTGTACGGCGCAGTAAATACAGATCACGGTAATATAAATATACTGATTTTGTTACAATTTTAAACATAAAAAAACTTTGATCAGTAATTTAATGTAGCCCATTGATTATAACATTAGGTTCCTCACTTAAAAAACCAGCGCTGCATTTAACAATACAAACTACCTACAAATACAAGACTCAAATTAAAATTAAATTAAACAGAAAGACAAGTTTTTTATTATGTCATCTGTCATAATTATTATTTCTAAACAAATTCAGCAGATAATTAACTCCTACCACACAGGATGAAAATTATGGGTATATACATAGTTCAGAGTGCACTACCTGTAGGATTATAAGTAAACAGTAAATACCTCCAAAATCTTCAAACTCAACTTGGCAGTGAGTGTACAGGTTAGGTGGCTGTGAGCATGCAGGTATGTGCCTTCTAACACGGACGCAGGGATTATAACGCATGCGATTTTCAACTAATTCGTCCTTTCAGTGTTTTGAGACTTGTGTAAATGTGGGTTTGAGACTAATTCAGTCACAGAGTTTGGAGAAAAAGGCAAATCATAGATTTTTAATGCACATTATTTTTTTTTATAATTTAACACAATAAAAATGCATTCTGTTGCTCCAGTAGGAAGCCTCTCTACAGAATTGTTTCTATCTGAGGCTGATCGGGTGATCACCGGTTACGGTCAATCGAACTGAAAACCAGCCAATTCTGGTCACCGGTGTGTCTTTATTATTAATTTAAAAATAGTTTTTGAAAAATCGATTTCAGAGTCAGTGTGGCAATACATGAATCACCACACAAAAGAATCGCGATTCATAACTGAATCGATTATTTTTACCCCCATCTCTGTTAAATACACAGCACAATGTAGTGTATACACAGCATAGCATACACGGGAAAAGACAACTTGTACACAACACAATGTATGCACAGACTGAAAATACATGACACTGCATACGTTGGTACACACATAATAGTAAATACATAGGCCAAAAAAAAAAACACAGGACAGTATACATACTACCAAAACCGGACAACAGGACAATGCAAAAAAAAAAAAAAAAAATGGCAATAAACTGTAGATGTTACAGTATCTTACAACTGAAGCATGATTATGTAGAATTTAGGAACCCGAATGAGAGACAGGATTCTATCCAGATGGTAAGCATTTCGAGCTCTGGAATTATTGCACGAGAGAATAAATAAACAGCATCGTGTTATGCAACTTTATTTAAGCTCACCAGTATTGTGTCTAATGATGATGAATGAATCGAGAGAGCCAAAAATCACGATCTTGATTAAAAGGCGATTAATTGCAGTCCTGTCAGTCGTCTCCGAGCCCTGTCAGAGATGTCGGCGTTCCTCGCGTGTGTTTACTTGACAGTCTCTATCAATAAAGAAAATCTTTGATCAGAGAGTGTACATGGAACTAGACAGTACGGCTTGCTGAATCCCCAGTAAACAACAGCTTCCCTCGGCTTACTGCCAATGATCTCTCCTCTGGTATCCTCTCTAAAGCGTGTGCGTGTTCAGCTGTTTGACAGCTTCATATGGGACTGTTTTTGCTCTTGAAAAGCTTTATAGGATCATGAAGGCTGACAGGCTGTTTGTGCAGCTCACAATGGGATTGTCTTTGTTTGTTTAGATATTTACCCTATTTTCAGTGCGTTCGCCCTCGAAGAAGCTACGCTCTCTTTCATAAAGCAATAGGGTGAAGGCTTCAGGATGCTTTCATTAACACGCCCTTTCATTCGGCATGAGCACTGCGGTCCGATCGTGCATGTTTGGGTAATGATAGCTTCTGTTTGTGCCTCGCGTTTCTGCAGAGATTGACAGGAGAGTGTGTGAATAATATAACAAATTACATCCATTTTCTGTCCCTTTGGCAAGCGATGCTGAATTAAATATCTATTATTCAAAGTAACATCTTGTTGGCATAAAAGAAGCACTTTGTTTACTAAACACGTGAACGCGCACATCAAAGCTCCACGCTGCATAATTCATGCGCCGTGTTTGCGTGAGTAAGAGGAACAGTGGAAAATGCTGCGGTGTCAGGACTGTCCCCGTGCATTAAAAATACACCAGTGTAACGCAGTAAAGCTTCTGCTATTGTTATCATTTATTCAGCTGCTGTGGCATTAATATTACACGTGGCTCCCCGGCTCGGCCAGGAGAAGGCGGAAAGCGGCGTTGTGTTTCCATTCTGACGCTATCTTAGTGAAAAATGCTTATTATAATGACAGCATTGAGCACCTAGATTAGCTCAGGTGAGAACCCTCTCCCTCCACTCCTCCCACCCCCCGCCGTCCTTCAGGGCATCTCGGCACACCGTTTAATCCAAATGCCATTTTGACGTGGGCTTGTTTGGCATAGTTGGGGGAGGTGATGTGTGTGGTGTACACGTGCCAAGGGGAGGGCGCTCCTCCCAGCTTGGTGCGTCTCTAATTGGAGTGCAGGGAGCGGCCAGGGCTGCCGGGTGTCAGTCAGTGTTTAGGATGCCCCAGGGCACTGCTCTCCTATGGGTATCAAAGTGCTCTAATTAAATGCAGGGTTCACAGTGCGGCCCTGTGCATCATAGACTGCGAGAGAGCGAGAGAGGCCTGTGTCCTTGGTGCCTTTGACTAGACACAGCCTCCGCTAATTACCCATTGTCCAATTGACTTCCCACTTTTACATAGCAATGAACCACCCCCCCCCCTTCTCTGACTCTCTGTCACACACATGCACACATTCATACACACGCTGACACATTCCCATCCCTTGCCCTCCTTGCTATTTTTTTCCTTCTTTCTTTTCCATCCTGTCTTTGCCCAGCCAGCATAATTAATCTTTCGCAGATCTCCCCCAGCCAGGTTGCAGCGATCTCGGCCCCCCTGTTTATAATTTGATTTGGGATGATAAAAGTGTGTGTGCCTGTGAAGGAACAGTGTCATTTCCCAGCGCTGGGGAGATGTGCAGGGGCCATCAATCTTCCCCACGTGCCTGGCAAACTGATATCCCAGAAAATTAACTTCAATTAATAACACAAATCCCCCGGCGCACCCGTGCAGGCTAGCTTCGCTTTGAAGGAGAACCTTCAAAGATCCCTCTGCGCTCGCATTCATACGCGGCCCGGCGCACTCACCCCTTTTTGTTTTCAACAGCATGGGAAATATTTGCTGCATCCACACAAATATTCCCACATCAACATGAAAAATTGATTGTAGCCTCCCAGCTGAATGCTAAGTAGCCTGGCAGATCCTAACGAGGCTTTCAGGACACTCATTAAATTATGCTACTGATACCTTGTCCTTCAGCACCTACAATACTAGTGATGGTTACATTGCAAAGTACTATGGAGAACCAAAATACATACAGTATTCAGAAGCATTTTGCTGTACATGTTAGAAAAAAGATCATCCACACGCTATACTTATGTATATACATGCATGTCTTATGCATGTTACAAAACTAAAAAAACATCATCAAATTCAGAACCATGAACACAAAACAGGATTGGCTACAATGTACTGTAAGACTATTATAAAGTAAAAGAAGTGCAATTAAATGCAAAGTTACTTACGATGTTATGTGTTGTAATTAATTCTTATGAATAACCCAGGTTTTCTCGCATTAATGCCGATTAAATTGGACGAAATATCTAGAATGTCACTGATAAAAACAATCTTAAGATTTTTGCTGTCATGTTTTTTTAAGTTGCTGTTGTATTTTCGGTTCATCGATGTGTTTTGCACTTACTGTAACTATGTAATAACAAGCAACATATCTTTTAAAGTCACTCCATTAAGGCTGAGGTTGGAAATGAAACTCAACATTTTTTCCCATTCTCTCTCAAAAACTGAGAATGCTTGTATTATCATCAGTATCAGGTTTTAGCAGTGTAATTCTGAGCAACTAGGGGATTTTCCCATACTAAATTATAAACAAGTTTGAAACCCATAGTGCTTTGAAAATTCAGTATATTTACAGCAGGATGGATCGTGTCCAAATTTGTATACTGCCTAGCCAATAAAAAAAATCACACACAATAATATGTGACTGGGCTGCCTCTATTTTTGATTACGGTGCACTTTCACCGAGGCATTGTTTCGCAAACCTTATGCAACATCGCAAAATGTATTTTTGTCCGTCTTTGACCTGTATTGATGATGACAGAGTTGATCCACTTCACAAACTTCCAATGTGGTTAAAGGGATAGTTCAGATATAAATATATTAATAATAGGTCTTGGTCATTATACGTCAACAATGTCAAGTTTGTCACCTGAACACAAGTACAATGTAAGTAATCAGGGCCAAATTCCATCCATAACCCTGTTTCTCTGCAAAAATGCATCACAAAGTTTAACTGAGATTCGTATACTGTAACGCTTCTGCAGTCCCTGTGAGCTAAAGCAAGTTGGTATCTTTCAAATGTGCAATCTATGTAGTACAAATGTAACAATTTTCTTTCCCTGGAGTTTCCACGTTTCCTTAAGAAAATCTCATGCTCCTAAAACCACACAGATCATTTGAGCCTGATGAATGTTGGCATAATTAAACATATAAACTTGAATAATTATTTTGATTGTGTAAAGCTGCTTTGCGACGATGACAATTGTTAAAGGCGCTATACAAATAAAATTTAATTGAATTGAATAATTGTCCTAGAATATGAAGTGTCATCAGGGAAGAAAAACATCACTGATGTGATAACCTGATCAGTCTGTACATACATTCATGTCGTCATTGCTGAGCTTAGACCTGATGAGCTGAAGCAACCCCAGATCATCACTCTGCTTCCAGAGGCTTGTGCTGTATAGTAAGCACTACTGTATGCATCACTTCTTGCCCTTTACTTTCAATTCAATTTCAATTCAATTTCATTTGCATAGCGCTTTTGACAGTTGTCATTGTCGAAAAGCAGCTTTACACATTCTGTTTAGTCCCAATCCTGTGAGTTTTTATCACATTGCTTGTTGAAATGCTTATTTCTACTGTAGATTTTTTTCTTTTTTACAATGCACCTTCACTAAGTGTTATGTGATTTCTGATTATGGCCATTCATGATTTTTGTTTCCTGACCACATTTCGTTTCACGTTTCGGAATTTCAGCAATGTCCCTAGTTGTTTTCTTTGCTAAATGCAGACCAATAACCTCTCTGAAACATTGTGTAACATTTTTTTCACGACTAGGGGATATGTCTTCCAACATGGGTTTTAAGAAATAAGAAAGTACTCACAGCTTCAATTAGGGTTAAAAGGATTTGTACCAGGTTAAACATATTAATCACAATCCAATCAAAAGATTTCTGAAAAAAAAAAAGGCCAAGCAGTGTATATAAATGGTAATTAAAAACAGTGTTACAGAACCACTAAAGCAAATGGGCGCCTATCAGTGGTGTATTTAATTCAGAAACTGAAATTTAAATAGCCGAGTGGGGGCGGGGTACTTTATTGTGCATCTTTAAATTAATGTAAGCATGTTTTTGTCATGCTTAAAATATCACTTCAGTTTTGTGGACTCTTTTCGGAACTAGGATTTTATTGGTGCTAGAACAATTTCTACCTGATTCAAAAATGAACACTAAGCCTTACTACATGACCTCGATATGATATATGCCTATATATATATATATATATTATATCATGAGCTGTCAGCATGTCTCCGCATCTTTACAGCACCCTTTGGGCTTCCTTGTTTAGCTCTCACCGGCATGTTTGTCACACGAGCTGACTGACTATGAGAGACCATTATGGGGCTTCCTGTGAAAAAGCCATTCTTGATATGTGCGTGTTTGTATGTGTGTGTGTGTGTATGTGGCTGACCCACCAAACGACACAGGCCCTGGAGCGATCTGGCTTGCATCCTCACAGCTTAAGGGACAGCAGCTGGGCTCGATTATAGTCAATCCTCCCTGCAGACTGCGCTCAAGAGCTTACAGTACTGAAGCAACCTGTGTCAACAGCCAGCCAACACATGCACACACACGCGCACACACACACTCTCACCACGGTCATAAAGCAGAATGGAGATAGCACGGCGGCTTTTTGAAGGGTCTATTAGAGGGGTCTGTGAGGGAGCTTTCAGAATGGGATAAGTGTCGGCCCCGCGCTGCAGGGTTGCCGGAGCTCTGCCTGGTGTTTACTGCTCTGGCACACACTTCCATTCCTGCTGTCTGATAGATGGAGCACAAAAAAAAAAAAAAAAAAGAAAACACATACACACACAGCTTTCATCCTACCAACACATAATACACAGTCTATCACAAAGTCTTGTACTGAGAATGCTGACTCACAGAGAGGCTGTGATGGGAATGGCAACACAACAACACAACAATGTATTTTTTTTCTCTCCACAATAAAAAGCTTAATGTTGAATCCCTTATACACAATTTAGAATGAAATTACAAAACCAGAAAATCATCTGACTGAATGTTTTATTATTAAATACAAAGAGAGTAAAAATATGAAAAAGTGATCAGGAGATTTTCTTTCATTTTTTTTCATAGCACTACTATTATTAATTAATATTGATATTATTGCATGCTTTCTGAGAAAGACTTTAGACAGGAGCTTTTGTTTAAAAGCAGATGTCAAAATGAAGCGATATTGAAATGTGTCTACTATAAAAACAGTAGGGATTTAGATTAAGCTTACTTTTATGCACACAAACTCTTTTAAATTCCGTAAATTATGTTAGATTTAACTTATGATTCAATCCTTGGTTATTCCTAACTCTGATATTATTAAATCTTTCTTCTGAATTTAAAGGTTTATAAAGAATACCATCAAAACTATCATTCCGAGACTCCATTCACAGCCTAAAACTTTGGGACCTAAGTCCAAAATCTACCTTGAGAAAGTTATTGGTATTCTGATTTTGTCTACTTAAGAGCTTAAGTCAGGCTCCCCATTCAGATTATGCAAACTCTGTAGCATCTGAGATGTGTGTGTGTGTGTTTTTTTTTTTTCAAGAATCTATTCCTACACCCATAAATACAAACACTTATCTAAACAATGAAAACAAAAATCTAGAAAGAATTAAAATATTTTGATGTCTCTTTTAATATGATGTAATATAAAACCAAGAGACAGTTTTAAATGAATAAAGACTAAAATTGATATATGAAGCAGGTAGGAGTTTAGTTAGCATCCTGCTAGTATACTGCTGCATGCATAGTCCTCATTTTAATTATTACACTCACTACATATTTGGCTTGATTTAATAATACCCATTATTTGGGAGCTTATAAAATACCACATAGTGCTCATTTTCAATCCAGTTCAGTTTGTTAAGCCAAATAGTGACCTATGAATCATTAAAGCATAAAAAGACATCTAATTTAAGGCATGATCCAGTGAGAAACAGTGAAAGACAGATTATTAGGCCAGTGGTTAGTATACTGTACTGGTGATGCTGAATGCCGAGTGGCTGGTACAGACGAGAGAGGAAATGAGGTTGCTGCTGAGGTTGTTACATAAACAAGCAATTTTTTATTGTATCTTTAGACACTTAGCCTGTCACTGTAAAACATTTGCTCTCAATAATTTTACACAGTACGGTATATATTTAGCATTAATAAGCACAACTTATTAAAACCATGGGATACATATATGGAGGTCATGAAACAATGTAAGATAAGATAAGATGTAAGATTTGTCTCCACTGATTCTAAATAGTGAGATGGTAAAAGAAGACTTAAATCAGACTCAACAGCTGTATTTTTGTAATACACATTTCTTCTCATGGTATTCTAAAAAGCATTTGGAAAGCATAATTTAACTTGTTTCACAGCAGCTTGAGTCGATTTATATAGCATACGTCACATAATATACATAATACTATATACATAATATATAATACCTAACATAATATACTTAATATATACATAATAATGTATACATAATATGAAAAACCTTACATAATATACATAATATATACATAAAAATATATACATAACATAGCATGCCTCAACCGAGTGGTAAAGATGGCTGAATCAGGTTAAATTTATCAATTTTCAATAACATTAAGAGACTCAAACTGTGCTCAAACAGAACATTGAAGGGTTGAGTTCAAGTTCAAACCTCACATAATATACTTATTATATACCTAACATAATATACTTAATATATACATAATAATGTATAGATAATATAAAAAACCTTACATAATATACATAATATATACATAAAAATATATACATAACATAGCATGCCTCAACCGAGTGGTAAAGATGGCTGAATCAGGTTAAATTAATCAATTTTCAATAACATTAAGAGACTCAAACTGTGCTCAAACAGAACATTGAAGTGTTGAGTTCAAGTTCAAATTTAGGAATGCCAAAGTATTTGGCAACCTTACTTTGAATTCAGTCCAATATGCTCATACTTCTTAGTGAATGCTTGATCACATGATCACACACAAATCAATACAACATAAAAACTATTGTTTCTTCATCCGCATGAAAACTCAAAAATCACTGTTAAAGCATATGCCAAACCATAAGGAGGCGATATAACCCTAACTGTTAACCCTAAGTTTTTGGCAACCTTACTTTGAATTCAGTCCAATATGCTTATATTTCTTAGTGAATGCATGATCACATGATTCATTTTCACACAGAAGTAGACAGGGTGACTTCTCTCAAAGGCTCTTCCACATGTCTTTTTGCATATTTTCATCCTTGCCTACATCACCACTTGGTTATAAAAAATCTAAATCTGTATCAACAATTAAACAAGCCATAGGATTTTACCCATCTGCACAAGGAAAGCATATCTACACCATGGTTTCTCTACAGGAAATCACTTAATACAGAGATGAGCCTTTTATTGGTAATATCCTCATATACTGTATATATACCTTACCTTGATATAACTAATTGTATCTTGACAATGATTGTCTCTTTTAGAAAAGACATCATCTCCCACAGTTATTGAAGGCCTGACTGTTGTAGAGTGCATAGTTCAGAGCGTTTACAGCAACTTAAGGTTTATTAATAATAAATGCTGACAGTTCCATATACTCCTTTAACACAATAATGCCTTTATTAAGATGTCCTGGGAGGCAATGTGTCAAAACCTATTGCACACCTGCAGCTCAGTCAATGGGAATATTGTGTTCTTGAGCAAGTGTTTAAAGCTTCAGTGCGTGTGTTTGAGTAATGGTTGTGTGTGTACTCTGTGAAACGCCTGTGCATCCCGTCTCTCTCTCTCTCTCTCTCTCTCTCTCTCTCTCTCTCTCTCTCTCTCTCTCTCTCTACGCTGCCTCAGGCGCTGGCTCCATTGGGATGGTTTATATGCAATAGTGGGCTTCAGCGTATTGATCAGTGCTAATGTCTCAATGATCTCCTTATGATGCCTCTCTCTATCTCTCTGACTTTCCCTCTCTCGCTCTCTCTCTTTTCCTCGCTTGCTCGCTCCCTCCCTCCCTCCCTCCCACCAGCAGGGATATTACTGCACATCTGTTGCCTTCATGTTACACTCTGAGTTACAGCTGCTCATTAATTAGCCTCCATGTTAATGAAGAAGCCGTGGCTGGCTCGGCTCGGCTCGCCGTGTGCAGGGCACTCACCCTCTCTGCATGGCCTTTGCAGGCAGACGGTTCGGGTACATGATCTGTGGAGATTATGAGATGAATCTTAAAATTGCCCTAATGTTGCATCATTACGTTTAACTGCTACACCATCCTTCATTTCACCGTTCAAATAATATTCAGATTTTTTAGAATATTTATAAATCCAAAAAATAAATATTTAAAGTCTCATGTTCTACATTTTTCCACCTACACTTAATCTATCAAATCGTGCATTTACATAAATTGCAGGATAAATGATGTCTGAGACTGAACATAGAAATCATGACTCGATATATATTTGTTCAACAATAGCTGTATAATAAATGCTCTGCTTTACAATACCTGTAAAGTTTTACGCATTGTAGTGAATTTCTGTCCATGTGTGGTACTGAAGGATTGTTTCCTTATAGCTGTTTATCTTCATGCATCTTTAAAAGTAACCCAGAAACTTTCCACTCTCTCTCTCTTTCTCGCTCATTCTGTCTCTTTTTCTTTCTCTCGTCTCTCTGTCTGGAGGGTGTTTGATTATCCACAGGCCGAGCAGCCTCCTTCTCACTCGTTTGTTTTCATTAGAGTGATTGCCTCAATGTCTTAGCGACCTTCACATTCCTGAGGAAAACACACACACACACACACACACACACACACACACACACACACACACACACACACACACACACACACACACACACACACACACACACACACACAGAGCATGTCTAGCTGTGAGTAATGGCCTGTGTGTACAGATTCTCCTTTAGCGTTAATGTTGGGAGTGTAATATGTTTGGGGTAATGAGGAGCACTTGGGATGGCATGATAGTGTGCCTTCTTTCATTTCTCCTCTTGACTCGGTGTGTGCTGTCACTCAGTCGTAGCCTGAGGAACTCCCTCCAGAGCCACATCCAGCTCCGCTGCTTCTGCTCGCCTCTGACATTTTTCTCCCTGCATCATTGTGGCTGTATCCTTCGGCTGATGAGGACCTGTGTGTATGTGAGTGTGTAAGTGTGTGCGTGTGTGCGTGTGTGTGTGTGAGAGAGAGAGAGAGAGAGAGAGAGAGAGAGAGAGAGAGAGAGGTGAAGTGTTGTACTTCTCCATATGTCACTTTTCTTAGGAGTTTGGTGTGTCGACTCTTCATGCTATCCAGCTCTCACCAAAAACACAGTATGGAATGTACATCACAGTGTTGGACGAGGAAAAGGGACAGCTGAATGGTGCTGGATTTGTGATAAACAGAAAGAAAGAAAGAAAGAAAGAGAGAGAGAGAGCGAGAGATGCTTCTTACTTGTCCTTCACTATTTGCTGTGTGAAAGTTACCAAAGTCTGTTCTTGTCAAATATGATTTATTGCAATAAATTACACTGATGCCGGTTTGGACTCAGCCACTATTAATTAATTATAGTTATGGAAGCACTAAACACACACACACAAAACTTTTTCTCATGAGGACATTCCACTGACAAAAATACTATTATCTTATTGATAACTCTTACCTTAAGCTCAGTAATATTTTGGTGTTTTAAAGTTTTTTTGGTTCTCCCAAATGTCAGAATTTTTTTTATATATCATTCTGACATTTTGCCTTTACCAAGATGTAGACATAGGTCTCCACACACACACACACACACACACACACACACACACACACACACACACACACACACACACACGCATGCATGCATACATACAGGTGATGCATAGTTATGCACTGTATGTGTTCCATATGTACAGCATTGAACTGATTTCTGTTATATTCCACTCCATGATCAGTGAACACACGACTAAGGTTACAAGGGCATAATGTTGATCTGTTAATAAGTCTTAACTTTTGTATGTAACTTTTACCTAAATTCAAATCAAGAGAAAGTCTTACCAAAGTTTATTATGCATACCTCACATAATAAACATAATAATATATACATAACATAGCATACCTCACATAATATACATAATAATATGTACATTATATAGCATAGCTCACATAATAAACATAATAATATATACATTATATAACATACCTCACATAATATACATAATAATATATACATAATATAGCGTACCTCACATAATATACATAATAATATATACATAATATAGCATAGCTCACATAATATACATAATATATACATTATATAACATACCTCACATAATATACATAATTTATACATTATTTAGCATAGCTCACATAATAAACATAATAATATATACATTATATAGCATACCTCACATAATATACATAATATATACATAATATAGCATAGCTCACATAATATACATAATTTATACATTATATAGCATACCTCACATAATATATATAATAATATATACATTATATACTGTAACATACCTCACATAATATACTGTATACATAATAATGTATACATACTATAGCATACCTCACATAATATACATTATAATATATACATAATATAGCAAACCTCACATAATATACATAATAATATATACATTATATAACATACCTCACATAATATATACATAATAATATATACATAATATAGCATGTCTCTATATTATGTGGTAATGATGGCTGAATCAGGTTAAATTAATCAATTTTCAATAACATTAAAAGATTCAAAAAGTGCTCCATCAAAAAGTTGATCAGAACATTGAAGTGTTGAGTTCAAGTTCAAATTTAGGAATACCAAAGGGTTTGGCAACCTTACTTTGAATTCAGTCCAATATACTGATACTTTAGTGAATGCATGATCACATGATTACACACAAATCAATACACAAAAAAACTACTTTTCCCCCATATTTGTTCTTATAAGAAATTGTCATCCGCATGAAACTCAAAAATCACTGTTAAAGCATATGCCAAACCATCAGGAGGCGATATAACCCTAACTGTACAGTAAAGCCAGGTTGGCCAATCAGAAGTCGGAAAAAAAAGTTCTCCCAGAGTACGTCCCACTCTGACGTCAAACCCAGGAGAAAACATAGTTTCAAAATATCTTCTTCACCCAGGAAGGTGTTTTCTAAAAGCCCAGTTCTCAGTGACGTACGGAAAAGATGTATAAATAATTCCAGTTACTTCGTCTTCCCTGAAGTTTCCCGCTCATCCGTGCGTCACCAGTCTGACACTATGGCTCGTTGTTGTTTACTGTTGTTTAATGAATGCTTTTTAATCTCATGATTGTTTTCTCTGAAAAGCAGCAGATTCAGCAAATTCAATGAAAATTTGATTACTTTGATTGAAGCTCTCCCTGAAAATGCTTTTCACATATTCTTGTCAAAATCTCTCTCTCTCTCTCTCTCTCCCTCTCTCTCTCATTCTTCCTGTGGTCATTACATTTCTGTACTTTTCAGAACATGTTTTCATACAAGCCTTTCTTAAACATTGTTTTTAGAATAAACGTGTGTGTGTGTGTGTGTGTGTGTGTGTGTGTGTGTGTGTGTGTGTGTGTGTGTCTGTCTGTCTGTCTGTCTGTCTGTCTGTCTGTCTGTCTGTCTGTCTGTGTGTGTGTGTGTGTGTGAGAGAGAGAGAGAGAGAGAGAGAGAGAGAGAGCAGGTGTGTGTGGGCTGCTGCGTGAGGTAGACTGAGTTCAGTTCTGCATAGTAACACTTTAATGAGTTTTTAAGACTCAGCAGTGGAGCAGTTATTACCAGTGTACGTCACTCAGCATCACTGCTTTTAGCCCCATCAGTCACGGGATTAACCTTTAAACAGTCTTTCTCTTTCTCTCTTTCTCTCTCTCTAGCCTTTTTTTATCTCTAACCCCCGTTTCTATCTTTTACTTCCCCACCTCTCCTTGTGCTACTCTGCCATGAGAGATTTTAGACAGACTATTTTCTTAATGTGTGTGTGTGTGTGTGTGTGTGTGTGTGTGTGTGTGTGTGTGTGTGTGTGTGTGTGTGTGTGTGTGTGTGTGTGTGTGTGTGTGTTTAAGCTCAAACATACTAGAAGATCTTGTTACAAATGTGTGCACCTTTCAGTTTTCACCCATCAACACAAAAGGTTTTCCTTGCTTTTTAACTATTTAGCATTCGCAGGACCTGTGTGTGTTAGAAGTACACTTCAGTGGAGAGTTTCTCACCACTGATCATTTTTTTTCATCAGCTCTCCAAGACAAAGTATGGAGGTAACAAAACACCCCGGACAGCTTCAGCATAAACGTGCTCACACTCTCGGACTTGGGTGGAGAAAATAGCTGCATTATTGATTTCCTATTGATATTTATTACTGTGTACAGGTGTGCAAATTTACATGATTATGAAATGTTGTGAGAAACTGTCCAAACTGAGAGTAAGTAGCACAGCACACATTAGGAGGGGAAAAAGGGAGGAAAAAAAGATTAAGTTTTAAAGTTTTTTAAATAAAACTTTGTAGCAAGTGTTCGGTCTGGGATTAATTAGGTTTAATAATCAATCTGACATAATATTGAATCCATTAACATTAAAACCACCGGCTGTAGGGTTTGGGTTCCCTTGTGCCACCGTGGCCCCTCGGGCGTGGCTCGTGGCGAGGTTTCCATGGACTTGTTTGTCCTTCCATGGACTTGTTGCTTATATTTATTAATATAATGCAATATATGAATGTATCGTGTGTGGATGTATATATTGTAATAAAGACAAAACTACTTACTTATTACTTATAATTATTTTATTGAAACATTATTGAAACTTTATAAATGTTTAAGAATTATAAACACACTTTTATTTTGTCAGTGTGCTCTGATAATGTATATAAAGTCTATTTTGTTCGAACTATAAATAATATTAAAGAAAAAAATATAAAGAAAGATATATTTAATCAAATTTTATATATTATGAAGTATATTGTTGAATGTAAAATTACATATATTAAGATGTACAGTACATTTGAATGTATTTGAAAATTGAACATATATTCAATATATAATATATATATATATATATATATATATAATATATATAATATACAATATATTATATAATATACAATATATTATTCTGTATAATATATTTTTAAACTTTTTTTTAATTAGTAGTTAATATCAGTTAGTGTAGCAATGAGGAATACTAATATTGTAAAATCTTTTCACTGTACCAGTAGATCAGAACACTAAATAATTTAATATATTGACAGTTAATATATAGAGAAACATATTTTCTTTGTGTAAGGGTGGGTTAATAATCTTGGGCTCTTTACCTACTGGGCCTCATGCATCACGGTCTGTGGTGCACTGGCCACTGGTGGCCTTCTATTGTGGCCAGCTTTTCTTTGTGGGATTGGACCAGACGTGAGCCAGATATACAGTATAGTAAGATAGTTGGGTATATAGCTGGTATATACTGTAGGTGGTTATTAGTGTTGTTCAGTTCACCTGTCAGTCATCTTGATGTTATAGCTGATCAACCAGTAGATACAGTAAACACTTTTTGCACTAATTTCAATACACTTTGCAACCGGTGTACTTAGCTATATAATAATGTTGTGCAAAAGTTGAAAAAGTGAAAGTGAGATTTTGCAATACAGTATTATAAACAACTGCTAGGGCTATCCTCTTACCAGTGCAGGACAAGAAGGTGTGAAGAAGTCTACATACAGCTGTGGATATACAGTATTCCCAGCTTACCTCATCCCTGATATATGCATGGGTGTGTTTATTTATTTACCATTACACACTCTTTCCTTTATTTGTGCTCTGTTTATCTATTGTTTTTCTTCATCTTGTCTAATGGATGGCAGATGCGGTGTGATCACAGCCGAGGCCTTAGAGGTATTTGTTTGCGCTGGCTGCTTTTTACAGACTAAACTGGTATTGGGCCCCAGCAGCTGCTTTCGATCAAAACACCAGCGAGTGTGGAGACTCCACCTGGCAAAACAAGATGGGGGTGAGGCTGACATGAGCGCAACATCTCTGCTAACATGCGAGCTGTTTTCTGAAGGAAACCACCTGATTCCTGATTTAGACCCCTTTGTATGCTTTCAAATAATAAGTGTCTGCTTTTATCAGTGGAAAGATAATCAGACTGAATTATTGGATTGAAAGTTTAAACGCTGAACACCGTATTTACATTAGCGGATTGTGCATGAGACGAAGAAGTCGTCTTTGCCTGATTTTGGAAGTGAAAACAAATCCAACACCAGCCGAAAACTTTTTTTTTCTTCTTCTCCGAAAAAGCAGCAGCTGACGAGTTATACAGACATGAGCATGGAGTTTATGATCACTCACAGTGCGAGGCAAATCAGTCTCAGTCAGTGCTCAGGGTCTTATTAAGGTCAGACATGCTGTCTTTATTACGTATTTCCCTTTTGTCCAGTGTTGATACTGTACGGTTCAGCAGAAGAGTCATGAACTCGGAGAAAACGCCGCGTGGTGCTGGAGCGTGCATGCGGCCTTGTTTAAAAACCGTCACATAATCCTACAATATCAACACAACACAGCTTGTGTCTCACCACTGGACATCCGCAGGTGTGTCATGTCCCTCTCCAGCTGGAGCCTGTGCTGGGGCAGAAGGCCAACCTGCTCCTGTCTGTCTGCTCCTCTCTGCAGGTGGGCGGATGTCTAATGACACTTGCGTGATTGGCAGTGGGAGGGGTCGTCTGCTGGGGAAAACACAAACATTTCCTCAGATCCTGTTTGTATCAGACTTGGCTGTTCTTCGAGTGGATATGATATCTACACTCAGGGTCATAAGTTTTGCCAATAAAAAAAAAAATTGGTCAAAAAAAATTTGCAAATAGACCGCTGTACACCACCACACTGAATCTGAATTGAAATCCTCAAGACGTGAAGCAAGTCAAGAGCTTTAAATCAAGGGGTTTGACAAAAGTATGGCGTCAACCATTTAGGAATTACATCCAATTACATATTCACTCACACCAATTTGGGGTGTGGGCTCTTAAATAATGGAGAAAACTAAGCTAACTACAAACATAAGGATTGCCTTTAATACGTAATGATAATCTTTTGCATTCAATGTTGAGTTGAGTTGCTTTGCCTGGCCTTTACTGCCGCCTTTATTGCTTGTCTGTCTTCAGACTTTGTATTGCAGATATTGAATGTATTCTAAAGATAGTAATAATTCAGAGGTGAAGGAGAATTTGAGGCACCATTTATGGAAGGAGTCTCCAGTATCAGTGGTTTTCCACCATGACAGAATCTTTAGCATCTTTAGAACTTCCTACTTTCTGATAAACACACTAACTTTCATACTAACACAAGAGCTTGTGTTTATTTGTCTTAAAAGCTTTGAGAGCGAAAAGACAGGTTGCTGGTGTACAGTTTCTAATTCACAGTGCATTCGGATGCTTGAATATGATTGGTTAAATAGAGTGCATTATGTTTGCATAACAGCATGGGTTGAAAAGTACTACCAGCTGTAAGAGGAACAGTAGCTGATGTGAATGGCTTGCTGTAATATGTCATTGTTTCTGTAGTAACAGCTTATGCACAGCGAATGGTAGAGTACATGCTATAAAGTGATTTTGAAGGACATTACAAAGAAAGATTAAAATCGTGAAAGAAAAAATCTTTTATCATTATAGGGTGACATCTTTTTGTTAAGGCACATTTATTTAAATGTAAGTTTATTCAACGATGGATGGAGACTCGATTCTAAAAACTCAGTAACAGTACCTCTCCTTTCCTTTCCTTCCCTCTTGAGACAGATGTAATATGATATAATATGTTTATATATAGAGAGAGAGATGTGTGGTGAAAAATGGCTTTTGTACTGTATCTGTACTGTAGATGAGATTTAATGCTCATCTACATCTTGGATGTTAGACAGCATTAAATCTAACTATAAACTCAAATCCATGTTTATTGATCCATGTGTATTATCTACTGTATGTATAACAGTTGTGTTTGTTATTTCTTACATCTTATACTGTATGTGATAATAAGTACAAATTAGTGTCACACAAACAAGAAACAGAAACATTAAAAATAACATTTATCTATCATGCATCATGCTTAAATGAATAAAACATAAGATAAAAGAGGAATACAATAACACTGCCTGGTCAACGTTTGGAATTAAATAAGCAAATCTTATTTAGGCTTTGATTGATTATTAATTACTGCAATGAGTAATATGGTTTATGTTTTAACCCTTTCTGATGCAATGTCTATCTTACCATTTCTTAAACAACAATGTATCCTGTGGCCGTAAAAGCCTCTGGAGGCAGTGTTATGATCTGGAGTTGCTTCAGTTGGTCAAGTCTAGGCTCAGCAATGTTAAGTGGCAATAAAATTAAGTCAGCTGATGACCTGCATGCACTGAATGACCAGGTTATCCCAGCGATGCATTTTTTCTTTCCTGCATGTTTCTGGGAGCATGAGGAATCATTTGCACACATGAATTGGCCATCAAATTCCTGACCTTAAGCCCCATTAAAAGTCTTTTGGATATGCCAGAGAAGACTTTACAGAGTGAGTCGAAAACAAGATCTTAGCCAAAAATGTAATGCAACTCTGGACAGCAATAAATGTTTTGTATAAGGTTGGTGAAACTATGCCATGATGAATGTGTGCCATAATCGAAAGCAAACAGCAGTCCAACAAAATCTTGTTGTCCCGTGTGACTTTTTTTTTTGTTTTTGTTTTGTTTTTTTGACAAAGTACTGTACATACTGTATGGACTCATTGTTAAAGGAAAATAATCAATGTGAAGGTCAGAACAGTTGCTCTGCATTTATGTTGGACCCCATATTAATTATTTTCCAATAGCTGTACAAATTGTTTTATTCTTAACATATCATTTATACATCCTTGAAACAAATGTCTAGAAGTAATGCAATGTCTGCATTTTGCTTAAGCAGAACTATTATGCATTACAGAAAGGATTGAAAAAGTTATTACCATTTTTTTTCCTCTTTTTCATTTCTCTTTCACCACACAGCTGTGCACTATTGCTATCAAATTCACGGTCTTATGAGAAAAATCACCTTTTCTGTACTGTCCAGTACCTTTGCTATTCGTGTCAGAAATTGTCTCTCTCTGGAATTTTTGACACTCTTTATATCCGGTCAGCAAGTCTTTCTTTGTTCAGACAGTTTTATCATTAGCTTGCCAGAACATCTACAATATCATTTTATATTTCGAGTTACGAATTAAAAGCTTGCGGAGCTGCATTATTAGCATAAAGACTCAACTCATCCTGTGTTTACTGTATGAGAAGCTATGATGCCTTCATGTCTGCTATGATGCTTCATGTATTAACACATATATTCTGGGACTGATTTTCATAAATGCTAAAGAAGATGCTAATATTACCTGGCAGCTCATGACCCTGAGCTCAGTGCAGATTGTAACCCTGCTGAGTGAACTACCTCTGCTCTCCTCAACTTTCCTCGGCCTGGACAAGACAAGAGCCCTGATGAAGTGCGTGTGAGGCGTGTGTGTGTGCAGAGTCAGTGAGGTTGTGGATGATACTCCAGTCTCAGGTGTGCTGCTGAACAAACGGGTCTTTGTTGTGTGGTGAGACGGATGAAGCTGGTCTTAAGCTCACTGTTATCACTTCTGCTGTAGAGAGAACGGATTAGAGCTGACACTACAAATCAAACTCTCTCTCTCTCTCTCTCTCTCTCTCTCCTTTAAAGTGCGGCAAAAACATATGCATGTGTCATCTGTAGCAGTGTTCTCTATCTGCTGTTAACACTTTTTTCAAGACCTTTTCAAAGAAAAATTCCCAGAATTATTCAAAGACTTTTTTGTTTGTCTATTTTTACTGTTTTGCTGTTTTGAATTTTTTTCAAAGTGTTTCATTGATGTCACTTTTATGTTGCAGATCAAGGTCAGTAAAGTTACATATGATTACATACAGTATGAAGTTATATATGGTTCATCCCCCATGATTTTGGAAAACATTATTAGATGGGTAATATTTTTTGACACAGTTACCAAAAATGGTTCTTTATCCAGTTAAAGATTAAACCATACCTATAGAGTCATTCTCATAAATTTTTATTCTATTTTTAAAAAGTTGTTTCAAATCTGGACCTACTGTACTGTATTCTCACTGCTTTCAATTTGTGTAGTAGTATTGTGTGAAGTATATTTTCATTTAAAGTATATCAAAATATTTATTATTACATCCGAGCGCTGTTGAAATATTAAATCATCTGTTGATTCTTTCTGATTTAACAGCATGGCTTTAATCAGTGTTTTTTCTTTTTCTTCTTTTTTTAAGAAAGAAAATAATGAAAAAAGGTAAAGCTGTTGCTCTGGTAATGCTTTTTTGCAGGTAGATGTTTAGCATTTAAGAAAGAAATCAGTCAGTGTCAGCACTTAATTAATAGAGATGTCCCTGTAGGTTTTGTCCTATAGAAAAAGTTTTCAGAACATACTATAGAGGATTTTTTATGGTGTCTTACTTAGAGAGAGAGAGAGAGAGAGAGAGAGAGAGAGAGAGAGAGAGAGAGAATAGAGTCTGGTGAGAAAACAACTGTTGTAGCTGTTATCAGACTTGTTCCACAAAATTAATTCTAACTATGAAATATTTTTTTTATCTTTACTTTTTTTTTTTTTGACAAATTGTAGTCGGTTTTCTCCCTCATTTAGTTTTGCCTAATTCCAATTCTGTCATCCAGAATAGCTAATAATCTATCAAGTGCTTCCCCTTGCCTTGGTACTGGTATCGCAGCAGATTAAAGATATGGGTTATGGACCAGAAGGTTGGCGGTTCATGCCCCAGCTCTGCCAGGCTGCCATTGCAACCATGTCTGCTCCAAGAGTGCTGACCCTGCGCTCTGATCCCGCCCACAAGCTGGCATATGCAAATAAATAATTTCCCCCACTGTTTTGAACTTAACTACCTATGTGTACAGATCCTACAGACAGAAGTCACATTAACTTCACACGTGAGTTTTAAACATGCTTCTAGACAGTCACATGTTATGTTTCACAAATTTCACACATATTATTCACATGACCACTCACTCACCTGAGCAATTTCACAGCACAACATGGTGAAATGCAGCTTCACAGTTTTTTTCTCATCTACGCACATCTTACTCATATGTGATCCATGTGAATCTTCCATAAAGGGAGCTGCACAATGTGCACCTCCACCTTCACTCACCTTTAGTAAATGACTGCATGCTGTGAGAAATGTTGCAGAAAGAGATAACGCACAGTGAGAGCTATTTACTTTTGATCATGTAATTTGTAATCGCACATGTAGATATAACATTATAAATGCACTAGTCTGTGTGAAGGAATAGAAACATTCAGTGCGTTCGTAATGTTCTCCGCTCGTGGAGACAGACGCTGTCAGAGCCAGGCTCACCGTGTGCTACAGCGCAGAACGTTATTTACTAAACTAGTGAAGAGTGATTACCATGAGGAATGCAATAAAAACACCAGCGCTAGAGGAAGATCCATCATAATGGATGTGTTGCAAAGCAGATTACACACATTAGCACACAACGGTTTAAATCTGACAGTGCTAACCAAACATGAAAAATTCCATCATGTGAGAAGTGGAGGGGGGTGGGGGGGCCTAAAAATGCTACTTTATTCTCAGGATGTTAGAATTTATGCCAAGTAACAAAGCAGCATTAGCATTAGTCTGAAAGCGAGCTCCATTTCTGCCTCTCCAAGTGGAACAAGCTTTTATTTGTCCCTGATTTGCTGTGCTGTTGCCTCGGCTTTATAATGCCATTGAAATCAGCACAGCATTTGTAATCCATTCCATATGACCGTTATATACACAACAGCTTTATACACCATGCACAGCTTACATTATGCAGTATGGTTTTATTTTTTATTTTTTTACGGACAATTACAGTACATTTGCAAATAAATGTTTATTATTATTATTATTATTATTATTATGGTGGTGGTGGTTGGTGGTGGTGGTGTTAGTATTAGTTGCAGTAAGACCTTTTAATTTATTACTGTTTTAATGTATTTACTGTCTTTTATGATTATGATTATTATTATTGTTGATAATAGTTGTAGTAGTAGTAGTAGTAGTATTGTTATATATTAGAATTATTGTTAGAAGTGATGGGACAAGTGATGGGACAAGTGATGGGACAAGTGATGGGACAGTACTATTATTATTAATATATTTATTTACTATTTCTGTTATTATTGTAATTATTATTATTAGTAGTAGTAGTATTGCTACTCTTTAGTAGTAACATGTTATTATCAGTGGTGTTCTTGTTAATATTATTATTAGTAGTAGTGGCAGTAGTAGCATTATTTTTATTAGTAGTAGTAGCTACATCCATCAATGGTGGTAGTAATAGTAGTGTTGTTATTATTATTATTATTATTAGTAGTAGTAGTAGTAGTAATGTGCTATCAATACATATTAATATTACCATTATAATTCACAGTAGTAGTAGTATTGCTACTTCTTAGTAGTAACATATTGTTGTTATTATTATTATTATTATTCGTAGTATTGCTATATAACAAAAATAAAGAAATAATTATTGCAATATAACAATACTATAACAACAAAAACAAATAATAATAATAATTAGTATTTTTATTATTGTTGTTGTTATTGTGTTGTTAGTAGTAGTAGTTGTAATTATAATGCTAGTAATAGTGACTAATTAGAAGTGATAGTAAAACTAGTACGTCAATTATAAAATGAATTGTCTTTTTTGTTAGTGGTAGTTTTGGCAGTATTTCTAATAATATAAATTATTAGTAGTGTTGATTTTTTTTATAAGTAGTAGTATTACTACTAGTACTAGTATTATTGGTAGAATTGGCAATTAATTTATGTATTTATTATTACTAGTAGAATTAGTGGTAGTATTAGTAGTATATTACTTATTTAATTGTTATTATAGTTTGTAATATGTTAAAGTAGCAAGGTATATCTAATTCAATTGCTATCTATGGAAAATATTGCATGCATATATATTATATTCCTCATACATATGTACATATGTATATGTACAAATCCCACAGAGTATGAATTTTTCTTTTTCTAATTGTATTTGTCTCCTTGCAAAGGTAATATTTTCTTACATTTGTTTCCTGTGATTTAATTAATCTGGGATAATTTTAATTTGGACTATCATCCTCATAATTACAGGACTAATTAATTGTTCTTTAACGAGACTGAATCTTGGCTGTGTTTGTGAGCTGGAAAGCTCTTCAGAATAGTGTCATTAGTTCCACACCCACTCTCCAGCCCTCTAACTCACACTTCAGATTAATCAGCCTCAGCAGCACAAAGGTAATGAAATATTCCAGTGCTTCTAATGCCTCCCACAACATTCCTACCTTTTGTTACCAAATATGGAAAAGGGAGATGAGCCTCGCTCTCACATTATGTTGTATGTGTATTTGTGAAATATGTGTGGAAGTCAGGTTGAATTATTTATGCCGTTAAAAGAGATAATAAAACAGTAGTTTCCCCTTCAGCAAAACTAAACACAATACCAGACTTAAGTTCAGCCTTCTGAACAGATTCATATGCAGATAATTTGTCGCTGATTTGTGTTTCATTCGACGCATCGATAAAGCTCTGGTTCTTACACCGCACTGAACATCATTACAGCTTGTACAGTAGCTGATCTTTTACATGAAATTGTCTTTTACATTAATTTTAAAAAATCTGTTTGGTAACCATATTGCATTTTTTTAATTAACCAGTAAATTAATTTTTTTTTTAAATCATTTTTAGGGGAAAAAACGTTTTTTCATAGTAACTTTCATAGAATTAATAAACTAGCTTTATAGATATTGTGCAGTTGTGTTTTGTTTTTGCTGTGAAATATTTGAATCCTTCTGAGAGGTATGTTTTTAGAGCAGAACAACCGGTGCGAAGACATAACTCCAAATCTGCTCCAACACTGTCCTCTAGTGGCCTTCGGCTTTTGACCGCACAGGGGAAAAGAAATGACCTTTTATCCATCCAGCGCCTTATACACACACACACATACACACACACACACACACCTAGAACTACTCCAGTTGTCATGTTCAAGCTTCCACTCCTTCACTAATGATCTTACAATTGCCCACTTGCCATACTGGCACTGAATAATTCGTGTAATTGGAATTTCAAGAGTTTGCTCCTCTTATAATCAAGTCTCTCAGGAATACAGAACTGAGTGAAACTGAAGCATCAAGCTGCCTTTAAACAGGTTCTATATAGTCTACTTTTTAAAGATGATCACCTCAACACATCCTTGTAAAGAAAGTCATGTAGATAGCGTTTTTAGTCTGTGTTTAATTTCAAAATAATTTATGTTTTAAAAAAAAAAAAACACCAATATATAATTTCACTTTTGACTCATGAATTCTTTGGTTTGTGTCTTCACCTGTTTCAGCGCCGTCTTCCTCTCTCATCATCATTCTCTCCAGCAGGATCCTCTTCCATCTCTCCATGTAACCCTGGTGCTCCTCGTGTGACTGTAGATCTTTGGAATATGATAAAATGGTGCTGCTCTACTGTGCAGCCTTTAATAGGCGTAATAGGGTCAAGGCTCTGCATTTAATAAACAATTACCCATAAATATTGAATGAGTCCGTCTCCAAAGGGCCGGGAAGCGGCCTGCTGTCGGATGAATAATGCACAGAGCCATGGTCAAATGGGCCGAGCCACGCGGCGCCAATTATCTTTGTGTGCTAACGAGCCTCCCAAACCTGCCACACTAGCCATACACTCTCCTAGATGCACCCAGAAGAGCAATGAACAGCTACACACCTCGCATCCACACTCTTACACACACACACACACACACACACACACACACACACACACACACGGATTAACCTTTTACTGCAGCTTATTTTATTTGTCTGATTTCCCGGCAGTGCTTAGAGGAAACCCGTCTGTGTTCTAGTGGTCCAAGGCTCCAGACCTGTCGCTCCCGTTTTGAATTACAAATCAATCGCAGGTCCCGTCCACCACTCTGCCAAGGTCACTCAGATTAGCTGAGGTAACAGTGAAGGACTAGCCGTGGATTAGCATAGTCCCATACAGCTGCTTGAATGAAACAGACACACACACACATGCTGCTGCTCCTCTGTATCTGAATCCAGGGGCAGAGAGAGACAGACTCAGGGAATTGGAGCTCTGGCACTGTGGATCAAATGGGAATGAATGTAGTTAAACGAGCCTGTTAGCCATACTGGACCAGTGCCCCTGTGGGACAACAGTGCTCCAAAAGCCCCCTACAGACCCCCACTTACTGCTTTTAATGAGATAAGCACCTAGCCCTTCGCACATAGTACCGGTACTGAAGATATTACACACGGGAGCAACAAAGGTCTCCCTGAGCAGAACAATGCCTCTGTAATGGGTTTATCTTTGTCTAAATAATTTGTGAATGAGTCTAATTACATCAGTAGGTATTTATCACCATATCCCATTTTCTGATTTTGTAGTTGAACTTTTATTTAGTTTATAAAAATGTAAGTAATTTATATCTTCTGCTTTAATATTTTTTGATTTGCATACACACACAGGAGTACACACACACAAATTTGATGCACACAGACAGACACACACATGCAAAGTATAGACTGTATAAATATATTAATGCAAAATATATGTATTAATTACATTAAATTGTTTCCCTATTATAGTTTGAATTCATTTAAAGTCCTGTGATTATACAGTTTAAAAGAAATCCATTCTCATTGGGGTTAAACAATTTAAAAAATATATTATTCTGCCACATATTGCGATATTAAATGCACCATTTAGTATTCAAAATAATTTATCTAGACTTACAGTGAATAATATCACAAATTATCTTATTTTGAGGATTTTTTACCAATATTTGTTTGTCAACTAAAATTATATATATAAACAAAATTAGATATGATATATATATTGACAAACTCTACATAAATACATACATCAATTACAGCCTTTTGCGATTAAATAATTGCACAGGTCCATATTGAAATTTTGATTTTTATTAAAAATCAAACGTATTAAAATTGTCCCTTTTCTTCATGTACAAAAGTCTGTTACATTTCAAAACTGTTTTGTTAGTGTGCTCAAGTCAGAAAGTCTAAATATGTATTTAAATATGTAATAAGTATATATAATTTTTTCATTTTTTAATTATTTGAGTAAATCACTTATATTTGTATTTATAATATCACTGTAAAAAGAAAATGTAATATTAAAATATTCTGATCTTCTATTTTACGCAGTAGTTAAGCACTAGGCTATCTTTGTAACTGTTTATTTTATTACCTTAAATAGAAACAGGAATAGTATAAGTAATAGAGAATGAGGTATTTCTTGTTAGATGAATAAAATGCCACTATTTATCAATCCTACAAATAAGTCTGCAGCTGTAGAGGTGTGTGCGTGCGTGCGTGCGTGCGCGCACACATGAGAGTGGGAGCTCTGACTGGGCTTTCATTTACAGGATGAAGGTTTTGCTGGGTATCACCTCTAAATTAGCATTAAAGAACCCTCCTGGCTGGATCATGGTGTGTGTGCATGCTTGTGTGTGTGTGTTATATCCTACTAATGATATCTTCTACTCTCCTTAGCCGTATTTGTCCTCTCACATCCTGTCCCTCTCTAGGTGATTTAAAACGGCGCTTTGCCCTGGCTTTATTGTGGAGTGCAGTGCTGCGTGGCCTGACACACCTTTTTGTCTCCTCCCCCCCATCTCCATCTGTAGCACATCTGGAAGTGTGCACTCCGATAATTGGAAGTCAATTTGTTTGAAGTTATGTTTTTGGCATCTGGTTTGATTCAATTGGACTGTCTGGAAATCGCATCGGTGGCTTTTATAATGCTGACCGCAGCTGGAAGGTTTTCATCTCTTTGTATTCCGTTGTTAATGCGCCGTTCACCAGGCCAGTGACGTGGGAGTCGCCAAAGTACGTCTGGGCGCGGTCGCCATAAACACTGAAGAGATTCAGAGCCCCAAAGGATGCCTGTGGAGTGACCAGGCACCACAACACACACACACACACACACACACACACACACACACACACACACACACACACACACAAAATCTCACTAATGAACCCTTAAATCCACCACATCAAGTTCATGTGCTGTCTCTGAAGACTCACTAACTGATTCTGAATTATTTATTGTTGTTAGATGCATATAATGTTAATGCCACTGCATAACATTATATATGCACAGGAGAGGTGCGACATGGGAAAGAGTGATAGCTTTAGGATTGTGTGTGTGTGTGTGTGTGTGTGTGTGTGTGTGTGTGTGTGTGTGTGTGTGTGTGTTGTTAGATGCATATAATGTTAATGCCACTGCATAACATTATATATGCACAGGAGAGGTGCGACATGGGAAAGAGTGATAGCTTTAGGATTGTGTGTGTGTGTGTGTGTGTGTGTGTGTGTGTGTGTGTGTGTGTGTGTGGCCACGTTCTTATTTCTGTATTCCTATCTGTGTCCTCACAAGCACTGGAATTCCTCAGAGGTTTGACCATGTAGAGACATTTTGGAATTTCTGTTTTTCAGAAAGAAAATAACCTTTTAAAAAATTCAGAACATCAAGAACAAATGAAGTAAATAAAATGTTTTCTTTTCATTTCTGAGTTTGAGTTTAAGGTTAGATGTTGCATAGCTAAAAGTCTGAATTAAAATAAAAAAAAGAAGAAGAAGTGTACATTATACCCTAGCTGCTGCATTTGTCTCATTTGTTAGCTATAATGCAACTCTGTAGAAACGGCTAAACCAGACTGAACTGAGTTTTGAACCCTATATCCAGTATTAATAATGGAAACAGAGTGTGTTGTGGAGTTTTGTGTGTGGAGAGTGAGGACACAGTGCATTATCTCCATCTACTGGTGAAATAGGGCAGTGAAGGGAGAGGGGCTAATGAATTGAAAATGGCCACTTTACTATTCAATAATAATAATAATAATAATAATAATAATGACACACTCACTCACTCTCTAGTGCATATCCTTTTCAGGGTCACGGGAAGCCTGGAGTCTATTCCAGGACATCAGGGCACAAGGCAGGGTATCTATCCATCGCTGGCACATGCACACATGCACACACTCATACACTCCTGGTTGAAGAGTTCAATGGAAGAAACCCACCAAGCCCAGGGGGAACATGCAACTCTATAGAGACAGTCCCCTCAACCCTGGAGGTGTGAACCGCAGTGCTAACCACTACGCCACCATGCCACATAATTATAATTTATAATTTACTGCTGCTTAAAGTTGGTGATGAGTCTTCAGTACAGTGGATGCACAGGTTCATTCAGCTTAATTCAAGTATATTGTATTTGTATAGTGATAAAGATTTTTCTAATGGGAACAAAAGGTATTTTCAGGGAAAAAAAACCCTCACAATAGAAATTTTCTAAATTAATATCGATACTGAGCAGACCAGAGGTGATGGCTGAAACGACATGAAATGAAGAATGTGAGCACATTTACTATTTGGTTTCTGCATAAAACTCTTTCTGTATTTCTGTAATGTAAAAACTGTTGCTCTTAATATATGATATATGGTACTGTATACTTTATATAATCTTCCTGAATCTACTATATTCAATTCAGTATTGCAGAGGCTCCCTGTCATCCTAAACTTCTCGCCTGGTTGTTTATGTGAAGCAGAGTAATCACCTTGTAATTTGAACGGGTTAAAAAAAGACTAAAAAGATAAAAAATAATAAAAAAGTAGGAGTAGCAGATCTACGTTATGAAAATTAATCACGTAAGAAATTTATCATTAATCATTACTGAAAACCGACATAAACTTATGTAATCATGTTTTTAACTTGTAGTGAGAGT
Organism: Clarias macrocephalus; assembly: GCA_011419295.1. Lineage (NCBI taxonomy): Eukaryota > Metazoa > Chordata > Actinopteri > Siluriformes > Clariidae > Clarias > Clarias macrocephalus. The sequence goes on along the minus strand of JAAGKR010000857.1, from coordinate 43,776 downwards.
ATCCATATTTGATAACAATATGGTCAAAGAAATGCTGACGCTTTCAACTTCATTATGTAGTAACATGTATGTAATATCTAGGAGTATTGTAAAACATTAATTTAGCCAGGCTTTGATGAACACACGGCCTCTCCACTGCAACGCAATCACGTGTTACACTCTCTCTCTCTCTCTCTCTCTCTCTCTCTCTCTCTCTCTCAGCTGTTTGTTGTATTATTCATGCATTACTTCATCTGCTTAAAAATCTCAGCTAATGAGACATTCATTTAAAAGACAGAATCGAAATAAAACTTAATTTAAAATAAGCCAAAAACAGCTTGACTAGTCAGCATGAAGGCTTTATTGGTGGTATTAATGTTTTTTTGTTTTTTTTATGCGATTTGGACTCTGCTGTTGTGTGTATTGTATTTTCTTTGACACACTTTAAGACTTTTAATCTACGTTTTTAGACAGAAATTAGTTTGTCAAAATAATTATACCTAATGGTTTTAATGCAAGAATAGAAAAGGATCGCTTCCTCATATGAGGCCTGTCAGGTCTTAAAAGGTTAAAAAGGTTTTCTTAAATAATAATAATAATAATAATAATAATAAATTCTGAATGCAATGAAATGAAGCAGGCAATATCAAAAGCTTAAAAATAGCCAAATGAAAATAAAATAAAACATTTAATATCGGATCATTTTATATGCCATATGAGTTACACTAAACCTGTGTGATTTAATAATAAACTGTTTGCTTTAAATAAAAAATATATATATATATTTAATACAATTATACAACTTTTTTATTTCTGGTTATTTTCTTTTTCACTTATTGTTTCACTTAAGAGGAAATCTGCGAAGTCGCCCCCAACAGCCCGCCCGTCACTCCTGCACCCCAGTGATCCACAAACCAGTCCTCGGGACCTCTCTGGCGCTCCATGTGTTTTCTTCTGTCGCTGTGTTGTGTGAGTTTGGATGTGGATAAAATGGAGAGCCATGAAGGGCTGACCCGAACTCAGTGTGGCGGAGGGCTGCAGCTGGGTTTTAATGGCCGTTAAGCTTGTGTGTAATTACGGGTATATTGTGTGTCATTAGTGTTCTGTGACAGGGAGACGTCCTCATCAGGATGTCACTTAAACGCCAAACCTCTCAGCAGCTAGATCTTCAGACAGGCCAAGACCTCATCAGTCGCACAGCAGTGTAGAGAAGCTATAAACCACAATCAGGCCCGTGTGTGTGTGTGTGTGTGTGTGTGTGTGTGTGTGTGTAAGCATATGTTGAAAAATGTTTCAGATTTGATTTTATATATTCCACCCCCGTAGTACCGAGATGGAATATCATTGTGTTTAGAAGGAATGAAAGAAAAGCACACTTGTTTTATCAAAAAAAGGGGTTTAATGTATTTTCCCCACCCCAAAGTTATAGAAAAAAAAAGAAACTTGTTAGATTGTCTAGGGTTTTTTTAAACAATACAGGGGTTAGGATGTATAAATACAGAAAAGTGATATCTTCCTTAAAAATACTTACAAAACAAATAGGCATGTTAGTTTTATTGCTATTAAATTACATTTCCATCACTTATTCTTACATATGTTGATAAAGCTAACCCTGTTTTAGATAAGGCATGACAGAGCAGAGGAACAAAAAGCTCTTCTTCTCCATCTTCTCTCCACGTTTCCTTTAGTAGTCCTGAAACACAATGCCATAATATTACACTTCAGAAACAAGCATTTTTAATAATCGAGTGATACGGTATGTGTGACCAGTGTTATGAGCATCTACAGGAAAGGCTGTCTGCCAGACACAGCCGGCTGTACAGTAGTTTCAAAATATCAGTTCATCTCCCCTTTTTTGACGTTCCTATCTTTCCAGGAGACATACAGTACAAGATGTCTCTGTCGAGCGGAAAAAGCTGGAGGTCAGTCAGATACATCAGATGCTGGAAAAAGTGTATGAAAACAGCGGTCAAAGGTCGTCGTTGTCGTCTGTGCTGAAGCTGCTCCTGCGGCTGCTTCCTTTTGAGGCATCGGGCGAAGCAGCTGAGAGCAGTGGGTCGGTTCCGAACGGAGACAGCGCCTCGTCCAAGAGGAGATCGTCCAGCCGATGCTCCTCCTTCATTGTGGCACTGAAAAAGTCCGTGAAGTGCGACAGTGGATCCGAGAAGGTCGTCGAAGTGGTGTCGAGTGCAAGCTCGCCCGAGGACCTGCTGTTGCCTTCGTTCCCAACATGGAGCCCGGACAGGGAGTTCCTCTGTAGGTACTCGGGGCCGTTGAGCTCATCCTGCGCGTAGACGGAAGGCTGTGCACCAGGGGTATCCGCAGGAGCTGCGATTGCCTGCTGCTTGACGAGGTGAGATGAGATCTCCGCTGCTCCCAGGCCGTGAACACGAGCCTGGATCTCTAACTCCTGTTAAACACACACAAATCACAAGTCCTTTTCAAATCATCGTCTCTTTATTTAAAACTGTTGGATCTGAATGCAAGTGTCTCTAGAGGTACTAGGATCAATGATGTTTAATCAGAACTCTAATGAGGGTCATTGATTTCAGTACTTTTCACTTGCATACAAAATATGACAAGATGCAGAACTGTTCTATACGCACCACCAAGGGGATCACTAGGGATCACTAGGACAATGCTACCTGTCATTGAACTGTATGTACAGTAGGTAAGTTGGTGTCATTTACCCGTGTGTGAGAGCACTTTTTTTCTTTATATATATATATATAACGTTACATCTGTTAAAAAACATTTGATCCTTCAATATCCAGCCATCCAGGATTAAGTATATATGAATGGCTTTCCTGTAGTACAAAATAAATATTTATTGCAGTAAGTTAAGTGCTGGAAAGCGAAGCTTTTCGATTTATACAGTACTGCGCAAGAGTCTTGAGCCACCCAGCATTTCTTCATATTTTGCCTCCAGAGAGCCAGGCTTTGTTGTATTTTTAATGTAGTCTTGAGGAATACTTCTCCAGGCTTCCTGAAGGATTTTTCCGGCTCTCATTTTCACCAAGTTTGTGTTCTTGACCAGTTTCAGAGGAATGTTTTTCTTTGTTAGGCCACACAGTGACCCATGAATCATTCAAGCATAAAACCATCTTACGGTATGAACCAGTGAGAAACAGGTGCAGATGATCAGGCTGGTGATGCTGGATGCTGAGTGGTTGAAACAGACGAGAGGGGAAATGAGGTTGCTGCTGAGGCTGTTATATAAACAATCGCTTTTTGAACTGTACCTTTAGGTATTTTGCAGCCTTCTTTAATTTAATCTACATCATTTAATTGAATTTAATAGGAAGAGATGAGGGTGGCTCATGACATTTGCACAGTATTTGTGAAAGACATTATCTGGATGTTCAGTACAAGTGCAAGATCAGTAGCTGCTAGATAGGGGAACTCTGGGTAATTACATTGGAGGCTAATTGGGATATCTTTGTGTGTGAGCACTGTGTGTAATGTCTCCGCCGCCTGCTCTCCGAGTATCTCACTCCTCCTGGATTGTCATGCATAATTTCCGACAAGCAGGGAGGATTGGCTGTCCTGCATTATTAAGGCCTCATAATCTAATTCCAGGTGCATTCATTCTTAGCTCTCTAGCTATTAATCAGGCGATTTCCTTCTACTCCCAGTGTTTTCAATCAGTGCTCAGTTACATACATCAGTAAGACATGGAGCAATTTCTAGGAACGCGTCATGACGGCTTCTTTTGTTCTAGCATACTCGTTTCATCCGCTCTTCATGGCTCTCTGTTACCGTTTCACACGAACACGATTATGCGCTTCCTCTACCTGAATCCTAAGCAGCAGTCTCCTGTTCATCTGCTCCAGCTTCTTCTGGCGGCTCTCCAGCTCCCGTGCATGTTGCTGCTCTTTTTGCAGCCACTTAATGTACTCCACTGAGGCCTTGAGGATGGTCCCTTTGTTCCAGCGCATATCACTGCCAAAGAACAGAAAAAGATAACCTTTTTCACACATGCGTCGCGTCAGCAGAACCTTCGCACACAGGAAAAATACCTTCACAAAAAAAAAAAAAAAAACTATTTTATAGGACGAAGAAATGGTGATTTACATGGCCAATTATTCATTCTCAGACGTTACGTTGGCTTTGAATGGGAATTTTTAATAGAATAGTTAAGTGTGTCTGCAGAAGTCTATTCCATGGTCCTTCCATGGTAAAAATTAATCCTCGGGGAAAAAAAAAAAAAAAAAGGTGTCACCCTTCCCCAATGGGGGAAAAAAAAAAAAAGGAATTTTGAGAGCTCAAGCTACGGGAAGTAGAGCCACTGCCAATTCCATCACTTGTTAAAAGGAAGGAAGTGTGTTAAAATGATGTCTTTCTTTGGATTAAGATGTTGGTCTGATCAGAGCTAATCTCCTTTACTTTATATTAATAGCACGGTGATAAAGGGAACCTGCCATTTAACATATTATCAAAAGTTCCCGTAAATTTGTCTGTCACTCCGTTTTTTATTATTCAGATGGGTTTTATACTGAACTACTGATGGTACTTCACACTGGCCCGGTTAAAGAGAGTCCAATCAGCATTAGGTGCTGCTAAGAAGATGGAATGCTTTTATATTGTCCCTATTTTGAAACCTTTTAGATGAACCAATTAGATTCTTCATGTTGAAAGGTGCCACTTACGGGTCATTGGACTTCGGTATCAGAGTTCCAAGCTCCTTGATTCTGTAGTTGATGTTGTATCTCCGCCGTCTTTCAACTGTCAAATCAGAGCAGACAAAAGTACGGTATAAGTGCCACACACACACACACACACAAACGTAAACACACATGTACAATTAAAGTATCTTACTGAGATTATGATTGTCTTTCTTCTGTCTCTCTTTTGCTAAGACTCTGGTGTCGTGTTCTGCTGAGTAAGAAAGAAGAGGAAAGAAGAAGACAGGTTTAAAAAAAAAAAAAGAAAGCACTCATTCAGCATTTTCATAAACCACAAAAAAAAAAAAAACATTTAAATGGAATGACATTTATGGTAGGTCTCAAATGACTTAATGCTAAGCTCAGTCTGTTTGCCATGACCCTATTAAGCTCACAAATATAACTGTACACGTACACATAGCAGGATAAGTTCCTGTCCTCGTCCCCGTCCCCATTCTTCCTTAACACCACTTCTAAAGCACCCTCGCTGACAATTAACCGAGCTTCGCAAAGCAAAAATACTCCGTCGTACTGAATCGCACTCGCATTCTTTCGCATTATCTAATTGCAGGCCGTGATTAGATTTCTTGATTCGTTTCTGCTGATTCGATAGGAACGATTAAGCTGTGTGTAACTGCTCTGTGTCCTGCAGCACACTTATGTGAAAAAGATAGTAAGTGACTTCTTTCCCTCATCGGAGTGAAGAGTTCTTGAGGCATCCTTAACATTTCCTAAATCAATTAGCTTTAGTTGATGCATGACATTCACTCTGTGTCTGAGTGTGTCTGTGTATATATATGTGTGTGTGTGTGTGTGTGTGTGTGTGTGTGTGTGTGTGTGTGTGTGTGTGTGTGTGTGTGTGTGTGTGTGTTCACTTTCAAGGAGCTCTTTGTGCGATATGTACAACCCAAGAGCTACGTCCCATCATATTCGGTTAACTGGAGCATTGAAAATGAGAAATGCTTGTAGTAAAAGAGGAAGTCGAACAATGTGCACTTTGAGTAATAAAGCAAGCAGACACTGACATGAAACATGCCCGTGTGTTTTCCTTGCAAATTCAACCTTATTATGTTAAGGCACTGGTCTTAGACTCAAGGACTGTATTTATTTTGAAATGATTAGAGGGGCCTTAAAGCGCTAATCGATCTACAGAAGCCGTGCTCCATACCTGTGACTTCCATTTTAACAGAGAGCTTTGTGGGGCATGTGGGGGGTTTCAATCCACCATGAGAGGCGGTCATACCTTGGTCACCGCCATAGCCTTCCAGCATGCTGCAGTTCGGGGGCACCTTTGAAATAAACAGGAAGATGAGGTCAGAACTCTTGGAACACGTTTCAGAAAATAGCGGTATTAGTATCCATTTTCAGCACCGAACAGATTCGCTCTCCTGCCATGTTCTCAGCTCGGGTCTCAGGGCTGAACATATGAATGTACGGTATGTAAGGAAGAACATGAGGTTATGCATGATATCCAGAAATCTCAGAAATCCTTGTCACTTGCTGTCATTATATAAGACCTGGATCTGACTGGTTTCGAGAAAGCGCCATCTGTCAAGGTTAGCCTTGTGCGGCATCTGCTCGATACACTGAGTGCAGTCAACACACTGCTCACACACACACACACACACACACACACACACACACACACACTATGTCGATTACACGCTGAAAAAAAAAAGGATTGTGCACAATCAGTAGTAGATGAGGAGATGGACAGATAGGATGTTTGACTGCTAGCTTCGCGGTGCGCGTACACCGTTATCTCAGTAAAGGAAAATCGTGCTCATCAAAAAGTGAAAGATTGCTACAGTCCCTTGACACCTGGCATCGTAATCACTTCAATCCATTCCCATCTGTTTTCACGGATATGTTGACACGTGAAGCGGCGTGATGCGTCGCACTGTACGACTAATTAAAATCAATTGATCCGTTTAAGCATGGTATCATCTCTGAACAAGCCCACTGGGAGACGAGGCATTAGCCCAATCTGATGCCTCGCTGCATATGCTGAAATATAATCTGTCTTGTATTTTCTCTGTCTCTCTCTCTCTCTGTATCCTGCACACTCCCTCTCATTTCCTAGCATGCCCTCTGTAACACTGGAGTCCTCTCCATCCATTTTTTGTGTGTGTGCTGGAATGCAGCATGATACTTTCTCCTTCAGTGATGCATTCCTCTCTTGTGAGTTGAGGTGTCATTATAATCACCGCTCAAGCAGCTCTTTGTCCAGGCAAAGCATCAGCAAAATGCTACCGAATTTCTGCCCAGTCAAAGAAACGCAGGGATTGCTCGTATCCCTAGACACCTGTGTGTGCATTTTTTATTTCTTAGCTAAATTGCACTTCTTTGGATGAAGATGAACTTCTTCCACATTTGCATATATAAGGCTTTTTCTCTTTTTGTTATCTAGTCACATTACTCACTTTCTCCCTCCTGTACTTAAATTTCGTCCTCACAGTATATGTATACAAGGCTTTCACTCATTATAGCTCATTTTCTGCATACCACTCATTCCCTTGATTGTATTATGTGACTAATCTGCATTGTTACACACAAAGAAAGCAGTGCCGTTTAATCCTTTTCCCCACACACATCATGAACTTTGACTCGAAGTTGGGTTTAATCTGACCTCACAAAAGACAAACTTTCTTTTTTTCTTTTTCCCAAGCACATCAAGAATCAACATTTCACTATGTGCTTCTGATCTTTTTTAAAGGGATTTATCAAAGCAGACTAGTCTAAACCCTCCACAGATTTGTGTTTGATGTAATTAAAGTAATTAGAGTCTTATCGTTTCTTCATTCTTATTCCGTCGCATAATTTCTATCCAGAAAATAACAATAATTAAAAACGACAGTGATTATACAACATTTTCAGAAGGTCCCTGATCACTTAAAGAATGAGTATAATTTATACTCACATTATTTTGCATTATGATTCCAGGCTCCATATAGCCAAATAAATCATCGATAACTTCATCCACTGGAAACTAAAAAGAAAACAATGATTAAACTGTAGTGCATTTACCATGCTCAGGTGCTCCTGTTTAGATTTATCTACAATGGTTAATAGTCATTAAATCAATGAAGAGTAGAACAGTGCAGAGAGAAGGACAAGCTGCTTCCTAATCCAATAACAAGCGTTTCATCATCTCTACACAAGAAGACTGCAGCGTGATGGAAATGTCTCTTATCAGATTAGTGAGACCTTTTACTTTGGTATTGATCAGTGCTACCTGTTTGATGTTACTGATGAGCAGTGTGGAGGAGAATGGGGGATGGGGCATGGTACTCACCTCAGTGTCATGGTTGTTGGGGAGAGGTAACAGGGTGACTGGGCTGCCAGGCGTGCTGGTGTCGCTGACAGGTGTCATATGGCCATTGTGCATGACAGGCATCGTGCCCAGGGCCTGGCCCGGGTGTGGGTGAGCCTGACCAGCAACCTTCGTACCTATAGTCAGGTACTGTTTGACCTGCTGGGCCTGGGCTTGATGGAGGTACTTGGAGCTCTCCAGGTGGTTCTGAACCTAAGGATTGAGAGAAAAAGTCAGTAATTTCAGACTTATTGCATTTATAACATGTAATAGTCATCTTATGACAAAACGCTGTATAAGGGTACAAAAGAACCAAATGACTAAAAGTTCCCTATTGTCTTCTTCTTTTTTTTTAACTCATGCTGTAAATAGTAGACAACTTCCCAGAAACTGATAAGCTCAGACCATTCCACAAAGCTGAACTTCATACCTGACCTTCAGCCGACAAACAACAAGAAAAATCAAGTCAAAATCGCGAGGCAAAGCCAATCCTTACACTGCCAACTTGGGCTCCGTCTCGCATCATGTAGTAGCTACAATCAGATAAATGTGGCATCCTCAGATCACGTGTGTCCTCTTCAGCTCTGACAAGGAACTCTAGTAGGATCCCAAGTTGAAGTTATCTGTTGAGTGAGATTGTGACTTTCCCCTCCTATCCGGCACTCTTTATAAACCGACTGGGTGTAGTAAAAGACCTAATTAACAGGGAGGCTGGCTTGCCCTTTTATGACCTAGTGTCATAATCACCTCAAACAAAGAGCCATCAGAACACTGATCTGGTTGGTTTGATCACCAGGGGATTCCTGTGATTTGCCTATATCACCAATTCAAGAGGACCGCCCTATTCTGCTTGTGCGACGTAGCCTGTCCCCAATGCTGCTCTCTTCCCCATAGCGCCCCCCTCCCAACCCTCATCCACTTCTGCTTCAGGGGCTTGAAAACAAATGCTGCTTGTTGCATGTGGTTTCTCAATAACCCCAAGGGCTCGTCTCAGATATAGCACTCTGAAGACCATTGTCCACTGTCGGCTCTCAAAAACTAACTGTCAAGAACTGGACGCGTATCTTATTTTAGTCCATAACACATCGTAGCGCTATATATAGGATGGACCTATTCACTTTTTAGGAGACCAGAATGACCCCGTTTTGTTGTTGTGTTGTCTGAGTTCACAAAGAGCCAGCTGTGAAGTTACTCCATGGCGGCTGAGGGTATTTCTAGAACATCCAAAAATAACTTTTATTGCCATGTGTCTAAAAATATACAGAGTCAATGTCAAGCTTATTTTGCCTCATGCGCTTTTCTGAAAACATTCATTTCCTCAATATTTCTTCATAATCATAATGATTTGTATGTTGATAATGTTTAGGATTTGTTAACATTTAATTAAATCCGACCATGCAGACCATAATGCGTCTCAGAATTTTATCTAAAACTGGTGGAACTAAATGTAAAAAAAAAAAATTATCACAGACTTTTATTGGTTTGTTTGTTTGTTTCATTGTTTTCCTGCACATTTACATAGCCAAATGATTCAATAATGACCTGCTTATTAAATTAAATCATACTGAAATTTTTACTACATATCTTCTTTTTCATCTTACTTCAGTCTGTTAGTCACTTTGGAGGGGTTGAATCCTTTGCTTTCTTTTTTTTTCCATAAATGTACAGTATGCGATATAGCAATGGCATGACGTGTGTGAATGTGCAAAATATATGATAACAGTCCAAAGAGGGCGAATGACAATGCAAATATTTTTAATTATGGCAAAGAAATTGTTTTATAAGCTTTTTCACATAATTTGATGGGGGAAAAAATCTGCACTCAATAAAGAATCACAAATTAAGAGTAAGTTAGCTGGGGTTTTTTTTTTTTTTTTTTTCTCAATAACTCCATGGTAACTGTGTGATGGTGCTGGGGATTATTATTATTATTTATTTATTTATTTATTAATATTTTTTAAGATATCACAGCTGTAGCTTCATAGCTTAATTTTAACCTGGCTAGTCTGATTGGACACCCACATACAAACACACACACAGTGTAATAGAATAGCTTGTTAAAATTTTGTCTTGTGTTGTGCCCTTAGGTTTAGGACTACGAGTCATGCTTACAAGCTGTAGTTAAATTTTATTAACTGGTAAAAAAAAAAAAAAAAAAAAAAGAAATTGCATTCTGTAAACTTAAAATTTGAACACGATCTCTTGCTCAGACTGCATTCACGATATAATTTTATTTCTTGTCTTGCTCAAGTCAATCCAGGAGTTTGTTCTTTACCATGGTATCACTACACTCCATGAGAAGAAAGAATCACTAAAGAGCGCCAGACGTAAATAAATGAGTATATGCTTTACCTTATTGATTTGTGGCTTCTAGAAATGTTAGTCCATACATCAGGCTTCCAGACAGGTACTGACTGTGAACTGGAAGTAGGACTATAATCTATATTATGGTGCAGACGTTGCTCAATTCTCTTTCAGTGTTAGCCAAGTTCTTGTTTCACTTCAGGTCAGGTTATGAAACACTGGGGTGGACGATTATCACTAACTGTAGAAATCATGGACAAAAACCTTATTGTCCAGAGGTCACCAAATGAACTTTTCTCAGCCTGAGTACAGATTTTATGGAACCTTATAAGAATCAGCTAAATAAATATATTTTCTATAGAATTAACACAATTAATAAAAGGGTTCGTCCTGAAGACGTGCATGAGGTACATCGTGTTCAGGCAGAGGGACATGCTGAATCGTTGCACCACAAAGTTTTCTAAAGGGAAGAGAAAGTACAGCAGGATGAAAAAATTTATGAAATTTATTAACCCATGTTTTTTTTTTTCAGTTTTTCTTCCTATAAGTACTATGCAAAAGTATTGGCCCACTCCTCATTTCTTCGTATTCAATTAAATTAAGATTAAATGAAAGAAATGCGAAAAAATGTTTACTGCAAAATGCCTTGTACCAAAGTTGATATAACAACCTTAGGAGCAACCTCATTTCACCTCTCGTCTGTTCCAACCGCTCAGCATTCAGCATCACCTGTATACTAATCGCCGGAAAATATTCATCTGTAACTGGTCAGGTACAGGGACTGGACTGAAAACAAGACCCGTTGGAGGCTTGGATAACTATTCCTCAACATTATATTAAAAATACAAGGCAGTCTGGCTCTTTGAAAGCAAAATATGAAGAAACGAGAGGTGGCTCAAAACTGTACAGTACTGTATACTCTTTTTTTCCCCCCTTTCTCAGGGTGATGATATTGAAGCATTCATTTGGCAAATTGTGCATCTCCAGGGGCTGAGTATTTTCTTTGCTCATAGGACTTAAGGCCTTGTCCAAGGGCCCAACACTGCCTAAAAGAGCCTGGAACACCACTGCCTCTAAGTTCATTTGCATAATAAGAAATCTAAAAGTCCTTATTTTCCTTTTTTTTTCCTACAGGTGAAATTTTCTTAGTTTTAGTTTGATACTAATATGAATTGGTTCTCTTAAAAATGAAAATGCCTAGGTTTGGAATTGGAATTGATTTCCTATTCAGAGACTCAATATACAGGAAGAGTTGTTTTTTTTTAATGCTTTAATATTTTTGCAACATAAATTATTTTTCCCTGGTTGTGTTTTAAGTGTGTAGACCTTCTCATTCTTGTGTAGTATTTCAATTAAACTCATTTTAAGGCATAGTCGGATATCAGCTGATACTCAGCTATAGCTATTAGCTATTAGGTATTAGTATCTGCATCAATATCGGAGGGAAATGGTCTGGTGTCATGTTATACATGCAAATATGTACGAATAGTATTAGCATTAGGAATTTATTCAGTAGCCCAGAGAGCCCAGAGCTCAAACTGTATCACTTTTAGTGACAAGGTTACTATTGGTATTAATCAATATCATGCCAGTTTAATAATTATTGTACATTATTCATGTACAGAAATTGTCGGAATTGAGGAAATATTACATGTAGTGTGTTTTTGTTCTGCAATTTATTATCAGATGAACTCATATAGCTCAATATTTCTTCAAAATCTCTGCAGCTAGCTTCCTCGTTGCTAACACACACACTCACATGAACGCACGCATGCACAAACGCACACACATGCACGCACACATACAGTACACATCAACTTTTCCCATTGACGTGCAGCCTTTCAAATCATAACCAAGCATTTCAAATAGCATATACTGTAGCTCTGTCTGCCTGTCTCTCCTATCTGTATCTGTCGCTACTGTACCTACCGGCAGCAGCTGGACCTCAGTGAGGGAGATGACTTTGACTACACAGCGGTGGCTCATGGTTCCAGTGGCAGAAGTTTTCAGCAACACACCCTCTGTCTTTAACACACAATCCCAATGTCCATAACATGAAACCTCAAAGAAGAAGGAGTTGCTGTGAGTCAGCCTGCTGGGTGTGCAGTCAGGCACGGAAAGAAGAAGGATGAGTTAGCGTGCGAGTGTGTGTGTGTGTGTGTGTGTGTTATTTTCCTGAACAGTGTATGTTAAAAGCCCAGCCAGGGAAGGAAGACATGACACATCAGCGTTCTCAGCACCCAGGCTTCCTCTGTGAGGCTTTACTCCACCACTAGCCATTAGCCAAAGGCCTGACAGAGGCAAAAAATTTCGACAGTTGAAAGCAGAGGGATGAACCGGTTGGGAAATGGTGGGGGGTGTTATGTTCTAGGTTCTTTTCCTTTCTGTCTCTGCACATTTTCTTACTCAGCACATTCCAGTCATAGGTTATCTCCCTGACACACACCTCTGTACAGAAAGCCCACACATGCACTATATAGCAAGTCACATAAACACGTTAGCAAAAAAAACAACAAAAAAAAAACAGTGTTATAGATGATTTCCTGGCACACATGAGGTCACACCTCATCTCGATGCAGAAAACGAAAGGAGGATCTGGTTGTGTTTGGTACTGTATTTGAGCACACAATACTAAGTAATCTAGCTGGTTTGGCATTATCAGTGCATCACAGCATAGAAAACATTCAAGACAGATTACTGTGCTGTATTTTAATCAGCGAGTTATACTGAATTTTATCAGTGCACGGCTGATGAGACTCGGGTGATGATAACAGTCATGGCAAGGCAGTAATTGCATTACACAATCAACAGTGTGATGGACGACATTGCAGTGATTACGGTTCAAATGGCAGATGAAGTGTTGTGATCTCTCCTTAGCATGTAAAAGTTTGATTATTGACAGATTGCTGCTGATAAAATTAAACCTTTCTACATTTTTTATTTTTGCATTGAAGTGGCAGAAATGCTAAAGGTTTCTGGAAAAACATAAGAAAGGCTTTGAACATTCATAGTACTGTACTCTGTGTGTGTGTGTGTGTGTGTGTGTGTGTGTGTGTTTGTAGATGTTTAGCCCTGCCAAAAGTACTAGTTAGCCATTTTCTCTCTCGCTCTCTCGTGTCCCAGCATGACGGCTCACCTTTGTTAGTCGCGCACACAGCGTGCATAAAACATGAACTACTTCCTGTAAAAGTTGGTCCGCTTCTAAGACAAGACTTCAAAGTCCGGCTCACACATCTGAGGTCTGTTTTATCCGAGTAGAAAAGGAATGCATAATAGCAGGTGCACTTTAATGATTTATATATAAATTAAATATTACACCAATTTTCGCTTTATTATGGGAATGCTGGCCCATTCTTTCCGTTGCGTTTATCAACAAAAAGTAATATACATATACAAAATGCATGAATAAACATATTTTGGTGTATAGAATATGACATGGTGTAATTTTTTTTATTTGTACCCTTAAACAGGCATTACAAGGCCCGGTCGTTTTAGAACCAGACCTTGTAATAATTAAAACAGAACTAAAGAACATTACAGTACAGTACATAAGAGGCTAAGAGGTTTGGAGGACGCTTGGACAGAAAACAGGAACTCAGTCCAGCCAGACTTTTCTGATATGATGCAATTAGCACTAATGTGATTTTTGCCCTAAATCAATTGAACTGTTCCCGTTTCATAGCCAACAAAGCAAGCAGTTCACAGGCACACCTTAGATGAATGTGTATCTTTTTCCCCAGCTACATAACCAGGTCTAATTTTGGCCCTAGGACATGCATGTCCGTGATCAGATAAGAGCATTATCAAGGCTACTGCTGCTGCCAACTGAAATACTGTTCATGCTCATAGTTATAGAGGTATCCAAAAAAAAAAAAAAAAAGGAAGGTCACAACAAGATCCACTTTCTGTATAGAATCAATTAGCTGCAACACTTTAAATTATCATCTAAAATTAAAGAAAAAAAAATCTGTAACAGCAAAAATGATTCAAATCCGTTTTCATTTTCAGACATGCACGCTCAGCACATGTGAACATACACCTCTCCCACATCCCCATTTTTTTCATTCAAGTTTTAGCTTCACTAACACATTCATTGTAGCCTGCACAGTTTGTCCACAGTTTAGTGCTTAGTGATGTGATCAAGCGTTTGTCCAAAGTGATCATGCCTGGCCATTTTCTGTTGTGTATTACTGTACGTCTTGGACTCTTCGAAAACCAAGGGCTTTATCTGTCATCATGGATGTGTGAGCATGTTTCCTCATTTTTTTTTCTCTCTTGGGAATCTGTTGAAAGAGTTTCTGTTCACGATATGTTTCAATATTTTAGGAGTTTTCTGCATCCCAAAGCAGTGCATTTTAACATTCCCATAACTCAGGAAGACCTAATAGAAGAAGAATAAAGAGAAAGTGCAAAAACAGAAGTTTTCTCTTTCAGGTTCGGAGCAGTAACCTCGAACACATGGGAAACTCTTTTCTAAGAATAAGGTCAGTTTACAGTTTCAGCAGGTGAAGGTTAAGGCCCGTGCTATTTGAACTCGTGTCCATTAGACTAGTAGTCCAAAGCTGCATGATCAGCCACTTCATTCACCTGTTTAACTACTCATTAATGCAAATAGCTACTCAGACAGACAATCACATCAGTGCATTTAGGCATGTAGACGTAGTCGCGGCAATCCGTTGAAGTTTAAACCGAGCTTCAGAATGAGGAAGGAAGGTGATTTAAGTGACTTTGAATGTGGCGTGGTTGTTCCTGCCAGATGGCTGGTCTATTTCTGAGTATTTCTAAAACGGCTGAATCTACAGGGCTTTTCACACACAACCATCTCTAAGGTTTACAGAGAATGGTGTGAAAAAGAGAAACTATCCACGTAGCAGCAGTTCTTTTTGTGAAAGCACTTTATTGATGCCAGTGGTCAGAGGAGAATGGACAGACTGGTTTAAGCTGATAGAAAGGCAACAGGAACTCAAGTCAAATCTTTCTGCTACCAAGGTATGCCGAAGAGCTTCTCTGAAAGCACAACATGTCGAACCTTGAGGCAGATAGGGGCTTCCTTTGCAGGCTATAGCAGCAGAAGATCACAACCACGCCTGTCAGCTACAGTAACAACAGGAAACTGAGGCTATCATTTGCAACGTTGCCTGATGAGACTTGATATCTGCTTTGCCATTGGGATATTAGGGTCAGGATTTGGCATAAATAACATGAAATCAATCTAAACATCCTGGCTGTTATCAGCGGTTCAGTCGGGTGGTGGTGGTTTCATGGGTTGGGGGATATTTTCTTGGCAACCTTTAGTACCAATTGAGCATCATTTAAATGAGTACTGTTGGCAACTCTTTATGACCACAGGATAACGTTTAATGATCACAAAGCTGAACATGACAAAGATCAATTGTCATGTAATATTAGGAAGAGTACAAGCAGACCAACGCACCCTCATCCTGATGCCCCAGATAGCACGTGCCTATAAATGGCCTTGCACCTTCTTCTCTATCCATGTTCCCCACAAACTTAACACAGCAGTCCAGATCTCCACATTGATCCCAAAACCATAAGAAAGAATGTCAGACTGAAGTTTGGTTTGGTTTCCTGTCATGTGAAGTCTATATCATAAGATTTCATCCGTCTTGTCTAGAATTTTTAATGTTCCTCTATTCTGACCCGTCTCTGTATACTAGTAACACTATAGAATTTACAAAGTGACCAAACTGTGTCATAAGACCCATAAGACAAGGATGGGTGATGTATCTTGGTCTATTCCTAATAGCATCCAAACAGATTTCAACAAAGTCACAAGCCAAACTGAAATAAATAAATAAATAAATAAATAAATAAACAAAAACATTCAAGGCACCATTCAATCCTGATTGTTCATTTGATCTGTGTTCCAGTGTAAAGTTAAACATATACCGCCTTGTACTGTATGTGTGCAAAGTGCATCTATGGGCTAAATAGATGTTTTTTTTATGTGCTGTTCAAAAGTTTTGGCTGAACATGTAATTGTTACAGCTGTAATTAAATGGGAGGAAATTAACAAATTAAATAATGTAGTAGCTGCAGCATGAGAACTAAGCAGAAAATTAAATCAACCTTGACCTTACCCGAACTAATAATACACAGTTTTGGTTAGGACAAAGAACTGCTTGTGCTGTAGCTTTTCAAGACTCTCTCTCTCTTTCTCTCTTTCTCTGTGGATGTGTGTGTGTGTGTGCGTGTGTGCGTGTGTGTGTGAGAGAGAGTGTCCCCCTACTCTGGGGTCATGCCCTTATTTTTTTGTAGTCAAGTGTGCAACAAAAGCCATTATTCATGCCTGTGACTCTTCATTTACAGTGCACTTATATCTCTACGCACAGACACACACAACAGTAATGTGTTTATGCACAGCTACGTTCTGGTGTCACAGAAAGTCATTTTCAGCACTACTGAACGACTCCTGGGTTCCTTTGTCTCCCTGAACTTTGACTCATTCTCAACTTGCTAGCCTTTCTTTATCTAAACCTGAAACCTTTTTTTTTTTTTTTTTTTTAAGTACAAAAGGAAGATAACTTTTCAAATTGCATGGATTTTAAAAACCTGTAACTTGTCCAATGTGACTTTGATTCTTGAAAATTGAATCTGAAATGGAAATTGCGCGCTGTGTGTCAACCTGGCTGCCTTTTTCCTAAAGTGATTAATCAACTGGGACCGAGTTTCATTTGAAGGTGTGCTGCGTCTGACTTCCTGTTTCCCTGTTCACATGTCACACTGGAAGTTTTCTTACCGTAGATTTGAAAGTGCATAAGATACAAAACACTATTCTATGCTGGGGAATTTTTTATGTTGAGACAATACAGTGGAAGATTGACGCATAGCAGGGATACAGTAAACCCTACTAGTGTACTTCCTTTTGCCTTATATGCTCAGATTAAATGTATTCATACTGTATATCCCATGAATTCTCAGTTTTATTTTGGGATATATACTGTATCGGTTTATCATTTTGTCTGTGTTATTCATCCTCTTTGTTCAACTTCATGAATCGGGCCTCACAGCAGCGCTACTTCTAAAATGATGTCTCTCTCACTGTTTCGCATTGATATGTCAATCAGTTGGAGGAGATCCCACATTCCAGACCGAATATCTCTCTAAAGGTTACTCGGAGCTTTGCTCCTGGGTGAGGCTAACATGGCATGACACCTCTCTTTTCATCCCCACAGGATGCCCCTCAGACCAAAAACCAAACTTCAGACATGTTAGACTGTTAGTTACCTGACATGACTCCCAGGTTTGGAAAATCTCTGAAGTTTGAGTAAGATCAAGGTTGGATTGTGAGCACGGCCTGTCTGCTAAATCTCTGCTTCATCACGTGAGATAAGATTAATCACTCGCGTTCCAGCAATTGAATTAAGCATAGAGAGGTGGAATTGCATGAATGAGCATAGCTAATTGCACTTTATGTGGTGGGCCAAGTTCTGAATTGCGCTCTTTAACCTCAGAGCCATTTGCAGGCTTTTAGTGAACGCGGAGGGGGTGAATGACAAATGGAAATTCATAATGTACAAGCACCAAAGCACCATACAAAGCTGTGTATGTATGCATAAACATGTTGTTTTTTTCTGAACCATGATTCATCCATAATGGTCTTGTACAGTTTTCACTTTGCAAAAAAACAAAACAAAACAACAAAAAAATTATGTAACATGACCATCTAATAACTTTCAGCAGGAGGAACATATATAAACATAAACACATATATATATATAATTATTTTTTTTATCTTAGGGTTTGATCACATTTTTTAGTCAGACTCTTTAAACTGTCATTTTATGTTGTCATGTTATTTCATAGTTTCATGTTGTTTATACATAATTTGTCACATTGTAATTGCAGATCATACACTACAGTTTTTCATTAATTTCCTCTCATTATTAATTCTAAAAACTTTTTTATAATTAAATAATAATATAACATGATTCCATAAAATGTCTATTTAAAAAAAATGTTTTACATTAAAAAAGTTTAAATAAAGTTTATCCATAAAAACGAAACCGACATAAACATATATAATTTCATTTCTTTTATTTTATTCACCGTAACCTATAAAGGTTTGTTGCAAAATATTATGAAACATGGAAATGTGAGACTAAATAAAATGTAAAGACCAGAAAGACTTACCTGGCCGTACCAGCTATATTCCAGCATGATGATGCCGACAGGTTAACAAATCAAGCCAAATAAGTGACAACCTCAACCTAATTTCTGGGACCGCAATATCATTCACGGCGTTCCCTCCCAGCCTGTTGGCAAGTTTGTAGGTATCAGTCAACCATCGGGACTACACCCACACACTACACACATCCTCGCACACATGCCCAGCCTAGCTGAAGTTTTGCACTGCTCAGCTTACGATCTGTTGATAATGAACCTGAACCCATTATTTTGATTCAATGAATTGAAAGAAATAGGGTGAGGAATGAAAACCACAGGGCCAATTACTGTCATTCTTTGATGTATAACTCGCTTTCACTCACCACAGCTATTCTTCGCCTTTTGTCTTTATCCTCTCTGTTATTCATTAATTATTGTGCTTGGGGTTAAAGGTGAGTTGCCTAATTGTGTAAACGGTCTAAGTTTTCAGATAGCTTGGATTCTCCCACTACTAGTGCTCTCTCTTGCTGTGCTCAGGCACCTTGAGTAATGCCAATTAATCCAACTCTTTGATTTCCCTCCATTTTATTTTGCACATCTTGCTCTTCCTTTATACTTCATAACCTCCCCAGTGGAGAGTAATGTTGGGGGTCCTGAACTGAAGGGGTTGGGGTGTATCAGAAACAAACAGTAATATTGGGTGTTTGTTGGGTGTGTCATTTCTTAGTACTCCAGTGGACCACACTTCATCAGACTTAGTGAGTATGCAGCAAACTTTAAGAAACTGGACGATTACTAAAGGGTTCTTAATAAATCAGAGGTAAAGATGTAAACAGTAGTACATTACAGCAATAAGGGATCTGGCAAAATTGCTTTTAAAAATAAGCATAAGTGTTCGTTCTCCTGTAGCCATGATGGAGAAACAATATGTCAACTAAGTGAAGATGAAAAGTCAGTTATTCTTAAATTCTTTTTCAGTAACACTTTATGCTGGCCTGGTTTATGGTAGATCTGGAGACTTTCACAGGGCACAGAAAGTCATGTGAAATTTAAATATTTGTACAGAATATGAAAAGTTTGGAAAGTTTTAAGAACTTAAAACCTGAAGCAGTTTTCAGTCGTTTGAACTCATAACCATCTGGTTATTAGAATAGAGCAGAATGTTTTTATTGTTATTGAAACAATGGGGGATGCCCAGCGAAATTAGGTGCTTTACAAATATTACACAAGCAAATTTACAAAGCTGCTTTTAACCCTTTACCCACTCATGACCTAGACTTACATAGTTCCCTCTCAAACGTATATAGGGGGGGGGGGGGCACTGATAAATAATTGATAAATAATAATAATAGGAATTGTTTCGATTATTATAAAATGTTTAAGCCGATCTAGATTTCTACTGTTCTTACTTTGTAATCGCTGCACAAAGATCTATGGCTACAGCATCTATTTACTCTCATTGAGATGTTCACTAGCAGTTGTCCTTTTTCAGCATCTGACCTTGTTACTGTCCCTGAAACTTTTTTCCCAGGACGCATGTCTCAGCACCACAGGCCATTTTCACAGTGTGAGCCAGTAATATGTGTGCAATCAGTAACACATCACTCTAATTATAGCTGTAAAACCCAATTTCTTCACACTGGAATACTTCCTTTGAAATGTTTCTGTGTGTGTGTGTGTGTGTGTGTGTGTGTGTGTGTGTGTGTGTGTGTGTGTGTGTGTGTGTGTGTGTGTGTGTGTGTGTGTGTGTGTGTGTGTGTGTGTGTGTGTGTGTGTGTGTGTGTCTGTGTGTGTGTTGTGTGTCTGTGTGTGTGTGTGTGTCTGTGTGTCTGTGTGTGTTGTCTGTCTGTGTGTGTGTCTGTGTGTGTGTCTGTGTGTGTGTCTGTGTGTCTGTGTGTGTCTGTGTGTGTGTGTGTGTGTGTGTGTGTGTGTGTGTTCCAGTTACAGACTAGACTAAAATTCGAAAACAAAGCTTTGCATAGCCTGGAGACAAAATGACCAAGACAATGAAATGTAATTTTCTGCAACAAAACATTTAGTCTGTTAGGGTTTACAGATGTTTCTGAGTTTTTTCACGGACTCACTTTCCTTACCACTAATATATAATATATTACATCATATATTCCCTGCATATGTAGACTAGCAGGGGGTGCTATCTCAGGGAGCTCAAGGCATAACGCAGGAGACACCCTGGTTGCGGGCGCCAACCCATCGCAGGTAACACTTATTCACACACTCAAATCATACACTGTGGGCAAATTGTAAACGTCTACAACACAAGTCTTTGAACTTTTGTGGAAAAAGTGGAGACTTGAGAAACCCACAAAGTACAGGGAGAACATGCAAACTGAACCTCTGCAATATGTAATATCAGCCATGTAAAATCTAAATTGCCATTTTTTTATATCAGAAATCACAGAGGCGATGCTCCTAGGCATAGGAATTATCCCTCTCTCATCACAAGCAGGATATGTCATGTGTTAGACAAAATTAAGATATGAATCTTTCTGGATAATTATATTCACAAGAACCGTCTTCACCCCCAAAAACGCTCTTTTCTGCAAATGAATGTTGTTACACTGTAGCTATCGTGTCAAAGCATTGCCTGGGGCTAATTGCTGTCTGGACACGCACCCTATCACATTGATCAGGGGCCAAAGGTTAAACAGAAACAAAAAGCAAAGATACAATGATGTAAAGGGTACAGTACGAGAGACAAAGTGGGTTTATTTTTTAAGGATGGTTCAAATATCTCATATAGTACATTGTGCAAAATTGATTTGATTCTGTATTATAAATATGTTATGTACACAATCATAAATTATCAGGACTGTCTCACGCTGTCGGAAAAACTAAAAATGTATTAGACACATGAAACTTCATGAGACTTAATGAAAAGCAGTAAAATGTGGCGTTAATATATCTCTTTCACTATCTTCGGCTAGTTTACCCCCTCAGGAACCCTCGGACATAGAGATGCCCTTGTCTCCCTACTAAACCCGCAGATATTCCATGCATCGAGCCTTTTTCTTTTTGAATCCTATTAGAGGCTGAACTTGGTTAAACTGAAAAAGACTGCAGACTTCACTCAATTAGAGCTAATAGGATTACTGGACTGGTATGGACCGGGAGGTTTAAATAGGGCTGGAATTTTGGCAGACACCTGCTACATGTACTGCATTAATCTCATAAAGGAGAGTATGTAGGCTCATTAGTGAGACCCACCAATGCCAGGGTGGAGAGAGAGTAGAGCGGGAGTTTGCTGGTGACATCAAGGGTAAACCTGCCGAAGCTGTGAGGTTCTTTTGGTGCAGGATGTGGTGAAACATTGTACTCTATATGTGGCACAATTTCAGTCTGTTTAGTTTCTATCAAATGGGTCTTAATCCAGGTGCTAAACACTGGTCTACTGCCTGCCCGCGCAGGGCACAAACTCTCTGAGAACCCCGAAGTATTTATAATTCGGGCGATCTGAGAGTACTGTGCAAAAGACTTTACCACTAGCAAAGGACAAGATAAAAAGCAACCATTCATTTTCGACTTATTGGTGATACTGTGTGGTCTAACATTTCCTCAGTCTCTACTCACAACTTTCTGCATTTAATCGGCATTTAGTTCCCATTTACAGACTGACAACAATACTGGAATAAAAAACTCGTAACCATTGCTTCATCTTGTTTCGTCATTTACCAACCGTATATTTGTCATGTATTGAAATCTGAGGAAAAATACATCTCAGAGGGAACCTAGTACAAATGACAGCCTTTTTTCTGTAATTCAGACAACCAATTTCCCACACTGATGACTGTGTTTTTCAAATTTGTGGTTAACTACTTATTTTTCAAGAGTTATGTAACTATTTACTGTTATACATTTATGTGAAGTTTAAGACACTCCATTTAATAGTACAGAAAGCATTTTTGCTTATCCTTTCATATTATTTTTGTTATATTATTTTGTTATGTTATATATTTGTTATATTTTGTACCTTTAAAACAGTCTTTATATGACAGTGACATAATAAAAGTCAGTATTGTGTGTCATTTAGCTGATGGTCACTAGTTGCTGGTCGTTCGTTCTCTATATCACCTGACTCTTTCCTGACACGCAACTGTGTTCACCACTTCAGAATGAGCTTCTCTGTCTTCTCTGGACATGGTGCTATGCGCCTATGGCTATAGTGATGGGATTATTTGAAGTTTCTTTCCTAAATTCCTCCTTGTTTTGTCTCGGCTGTGGAAAGACAGGGTGACGCAGGGCAGGTCAGGCTCTGATCCACAGTGCACACAATACATAAGTAAAGAGCCCATAAAGGGACTCAGCCTTAATCCTATTAGAGGGAAGTAACCCTCATAGATCAAAGTTTGAGACAACAAGCACTAAACAGTAGGGTACTGACACGCTAATAAAGGGACAGGAACATCCCAATCTGTCATACTGAAAAACTCAAATCTGATAAACAAAACAAACAAAAAAATTATTATCTGGTGTCTGATAAAAGATGTAGGAGCTTATTTGATTCCATCATACCTTATTGTGTCACACTGTTGAGAAACCTGATTCTGATTTCTGCATTAATATCTAGCTTTCTGCTTATTCTCTTGTTGATTTTGAATACAAATATTTGCAGGTTATTTTTCATATTTATGTATTGTTCATTCTTTTAAGATTTGTAACGCTCAAGAATGTTATCGATTATTTTGGAATTTCTGAAATCAACACAATTTTACATATAAACATTTGTATTTGAGAAGAAGAGGCTATCACCAAGTTTAGGATTTTTGATGGGATCAAAAGCTTAACGTTAGCCTGCTTTACCCATTTCACAACCAGCTTTGATGTATGTTTGGAGTCGATTTGTCCCAGGTTTAATTGTCCAGTTGATGATTTGAGGTTATGCTGAATAATTCTTAATTCTTCTTCTCTCTTTGTCCAATGCACAAGTTCCACTTGCAGCAAAACAGACCTTAAAATTATATTTATTGATTTAAAAAAAGTATGCTGTGAAATAATTCTGCCACAAAAAAAGAACAGTTCAAAGAATCAATTGAAAGTCCATTATTGCCATAAGGTTTGTGTTCATAATTAAGTGTATGGAAACCTCTGAGCACAAATGTGTAATTATTTAGCATTTATAGACGAAGCCTCCAGTATCAGTACTTTGTAACTGTTTCCTGATTAACTTAATCGAAGCAAAATTTCAGAGAAAATATTTAATTCTTGGGTGAAAAATGGGATCACACCCTATTTGCCACAAAAGCACCCACCAAATGTTTTATTCCATATTGGTTCTGCTTTGCTAACCAGCAGCCCAGTGTGCCACAGCATGACATGGCTAGTCACAGTTGGCCCTTCGCCAGGAGGGTTGGGTGGTCTCCGATCACAGTTCAAGCCGAGTGGCTCAGGCAGCCAGAGGCCAGCCCTCCTCCTCATGCTCCCCTGTCGAAGTTCTGTGCCCCTTTTCTGTTCTCCTCTCCACTACACATCTCTCCACCTGCCCTGACCCAACATTGGCCTCACAGCAGGGCCTTCTTGTACGTACATGCCTATGGATCTGTCTTTGTCTGTCTCCATGTGTCTGCGTGTGTGTGTGTGTGTGTATGTGTGCGTGCACACAACCGCCTCAGGGGATGCCCCTTCCTGAAAGACAAGTATCTCTTCCTAGACACAGTTTGTGCTGCACTCTCATCCACACAGTCTCTCTCTCTCTCTCTCTCTCTCTCTCTCTCTCTCTCTCTCTCTCTCACTCACTCACTCACTCACTCACTCACACACACACACACTCTTATATAGACTTTAAACATGAAAGGCTTCCTGTGGAACAGACCAAACTCAAGCCTACTTTGATGTGTCCAACTCAACCCACCTCAACACCTCTCTCTCACTCTCACTCTCGACCAACAAAACTGACTGTGTTTTTTTCCCCTATGTTTGAAATTTTTAAAGGAAAACTGCAATGGGAAGTTGATTTTTTTTTTTTATTGTCTTCACTTCTGTCTCAGTTGGAAGTAAAAGAAAGTCCAGTAAAATAAATAAGTAAATAAAAGAAATATGTACATTTGCCCTTCTTCTAAATGTGCATTATAGATGGAAATGCCCACACACATACACATCAGATCCAAAGAGCATGATTACACTGACCCAATCTGTCAGCGCTTAGCAGGGACTTATAGCTCAAACAATGCAGCCACAAAATCCTCTGGGTAAAAATTCCTGAAAAAAATGTCTCCCGTAACACAAAGAGCCATTTGGGTGGTTTCTGCATCAGTTTGCGTTTTTCTGCATTCATCTGTAATCACATTACGGGCTTAAATACCAGAGTAGCAGGCAAGAGAAATGATTCAGCGTTCACATTCTGTCGCTTGTGCCTATGTGAAAGGTCACAGACATATACACATGCACTGGGGCATCGGGTTTTGCATTTCTAAAACAGCAGCCCATCCTTAAGTATGTACTTAACTATGTATATAACTTTTAATGCCAGTAGATGTGAAATTATGTAAATGTGTTATATATAAATATAGAGATTCAATTAAATTGACAAGATCAAAAGGAACTTAGGGTAATGAGAATGAAATATGTGAGAAAATAGGTATAAATCATAACCATCAGATTGTCGGTATATATATCGATGGATATGAATATGTAAAGATGTTTGATCTGTGTGTGTGGGGGTGGGGAAGGGGGGGGATAAACATCTGGAAAAGTTAAATGAGAACTGTAAGAGTATAAAATGCATTATGTATTTTCCAAAGAGGAAGTTGATAGAGGAAGTGTAAGACTTTAAAGATTTTAAACTGAAACCTGCTGGTTCATGCTTACATACACAAAGCCCCATCGCCGTCTCTCTGTTATTTGCACAATTGTTATTTCACACTTTTACTCACACAAACACTTTAAATGATGCACTTATTTATTATTCATTTTTGTTCTCTTAAAAATTCCTTTACCTTTATTATCATAACCATGTATAACCATGTAATGTCTGTATTAATTGACCTTCTTATACAAGTGTCAGTGGCATAAATTGACAAAAACATCTTCCTTCAATTGTACATTTCCGTACTTATCTAAGAACAGAGTGCTTTCTCTGAAGTTCATTTTAATTCTGATATATAGAGTTACATGACAGTGAAAATATTGAATACCTTGCCAAGTAAGCCTGCTCCTGTAAAATCCTGAGCAATAGTGAACAGTGCAGTGTCTCCTGTACTTGACATTTAGTATAATCTACTGTATGTAAAACCCTATTTAACAATGGCATATTGGGAAGTTTTTAGAGAAGTTCTGTGGGAATCATGATGGTATTATAACATTTATAACAGTTATGTATGTTTCCTCATGGATAAAATAATATTATCTGAATAAAAAGACATGTATTAAGATTAAACATAAACTGAGATGTAACAGTTGAAACCAGATATTGTCTAATAATTATAATATTTATCCGATTTTATGAGTAATAATAATATCATGACACTGTAATTAACTATTTATAATATGCATAATCTATAATATGTAAAATATTAATGAAAGAAAATGTAAAAGACACCGGAATACAATATGTTATCATTTAATCCCTACAATTATCCTTAAGATATTGTTCATAAAATTGTAAGCTACAGTACAGTTTTAATGCAAGATATCATCTTATTTACAGTTTTGCAGGTTTATGTCATCCGTTATGAAGAGCTTACACGCAAGAATTATTTATTTTTTTATTTATTTGATGTAGATCTCTAAACATTGACTGTAAGTAAACTGATGCCAGATTAATTTAGGAATTTGCTTGAGTATATCTAACAGCAGGCGCATGAACTAAATTAAATATACCTTCTGGTTGGAGACCCACTGGTTCCAGGATGGAGTCTGGTCATGGGAGTGGGTGGACAGGTAGCTATAGCGTGAGTACCATGGACCAGCTTCCCACACCGGCACACTGGAGTGGCCCTGGAACATTCTGGATATCCGGTTCTCTGAAGAAAAAAAAAAACAGACTAAAATGTACTGTGCTACTGTGTAGACTCATGAATTAATACTACTTGGAAAAGACTGACTTGCACATGATTAAACTTTGATACTTGTTTGTAAATCCAAACCTGGCTCAATTAAATCGTATTATTTAAATCTCCGATTTGATTCAAAATGTGCGTTTATTTTTCTTGAACTTTTAAGTTTGTGGCACAGTAAATAAGAAACAGCCTGCTAGGAATAAACCCTCTTTTTAGACTGTCACACACAATCACTTGCTAAGTAAATCCAATCAGAGAATAATTTTAGCACCAAGGTTATGCATGACATTCAGTATTTATGTACAGTATTATGCAATATTTATTTCGAAGACTGTGGGAGGACAACTATGGGAGGGTGCAGGATTTGACAAAGGTTCAGCAGGAGTTGGTCATGAGTGTAAGGGAGTAAGTGAATTGGTCAACTGTGCTTGTGAAAACACATGGGATTGGTCAAGAGTGTCTACAGGAGCATGTAGGTTTTGTTAAAGGTCCCATATTTAACATAAGTCTCAGAAAAGTCCTTAAAGTGTGTATATTCATGCTTCATTAAATACCTCTCATTTAATGTTTTTTGCATACCTCAAATTCTCTTGAATAAGCTACAGGCTTGGGAGGAAGTGACTTACTCCCTATGAGGTCACATTATGGGAAAAATCTAATTAGCTTGTTTAAACTTGAGACAATACAAAAAAATTTTAAAAGGACAAAAAGCAGGTAATGCAATTTTTTATTTTGTACATGCACATTAGAGACCCATCTAAATGCATAAACATGTATAAATAGTATCTGGATAGTCAAGCGTGTCTACAAGATCATACAGCATTGGTCAGTCTTTCTGTGGGAGCGAGCATGATTGCAGTATCTTGTCAGTATGTACAGTATTTCATTGCCAGAGAAAGTTTGAGTGTTACAGCATTCCCGGCCTCTTTATGTGAGAGTTGCGTGACTGGGAGCATGCCATTCAGCTATGTCGCCGTGTCTTATAATTTCCTTAACTGAAATCTGTATTAATAGCATTGGTATGATTCAGACCACTTGTCCAGAATAAGGAAGGGCTAAAAAAAAATAGTAGAGGGACAAAGAAAAACTAGGCAATTAGACAGTGTGCCAGAACTCTGTTGAAACAGAAAAGCCAGACCACAGTGAACTGGAACCCTCACACCTCACACCCTCTTCAAATCCCACAGGTCTTGATAACTGTATTCTGGGAGCTAATGCAATGGTTTTACCATAACCCCCTGGAGGTTTTATGATCTGCTAATTGACAGTACTTGTTGGAACAACAAAGGCTATATTTGGGGGTCATATAGCGTCCTTCCTTTCATACATGGACATACAGTATAACCAGTTACAGACGAGCAGTTCTGTTGATATGGTGAGCTGCAGCTGCCCTTTCTTCATCATTATAATGTCTCTCCATTATGAGAGCAATGTGTTAGTGAGACACTTTTCATCCAATCTGAGGAGCCAGGCCTTGGGCTCCAGTCCTCACAGGAAGATCAGAAAGGAGTAAAGAGTAAGGAAAGAGCTTCTTAATGGGCTGACAAGAAGCTGCCCAAAGATGAGGGACGCTCACATCTGCCTCTACCTTATGCATGAGATAATTGGCAGTTTCGCATGTTCTCTCCTCACCTTGCTTCATCAGTGCAATCACTGTTATATTTTTCCTTGTCCATCCTCTTCTTTTTTTTTTTTTTTTTTTTTTGCTTTGTCACCGGCATTGCTGATTGCTGGTGCTGCATAATTGCTGATTCTAGATTCTGGTCAAATTTGATGATGGCTCGGAGGAGTCCTCCTACATTCCTAGCAACAGTCTCTGTTTGAGTCAGTGCTGTTTCAGACAGTTGTCCCTGTCTGCACTTGACTTGAGCCAGTGTTGGCCACAATTTCCACAAAAGTTTTTTTTTTTTTTTTTTTTTTTTTTTATAAACCAGAGGCTCTGTATTTCTCATAAACAGTGGAGGCATTTTGTATGAGTAATCAACTAACAAGGCCTGTCTCTTAACAAGATGATGACACTGTGCATAGATTTTGTCACTGCCACTTGTTCCCTCTTATTCACTACTTGTTGGCTAGTGAAGATGTCAGATGTCAATTTTTAGCTGTTTATAATTGATTTGCTGGGCATTGTATTCGTCTATATTTTTAACGGTCAGTAACAGTCTTTGTATACTGATGATCATTGTTATGGACATTCCATTACTTAGTGATCTTAAAGACAAGCAGGGCTCAAAATGAGTAAATGTATTTAAAATAAACTTTAAATGACTTCAAAAGATCTGCATATACTGTAGGTATCTGATTATATAAAGGTAACAATAACGTGAGCAATAACCTCAGGATGTTTTAAGGACCAGCAGTGGAACACACATCACAAAGTTATAGCACACTGGCTGGCTGTATGTGTGTGTGTGTGTGTGTGTGCATGAGAAAGGGAGAAAGAAAGAGAGAGAGTGTGGTCTCTTAGGATGAGTTATAGTCTGATGAGCTCTTCTTTCCCCAAGAGCCTCATTAAAAGGCTTTCGTCAGGAACAGCTCTGTGTGATGCCGCAGTCCTTACCCACCGGCCTTTCAGCTTAGCTCTTTCCTCTCGTCAGGCATGGCCAAAGCACACCACACTCATGTCCTCTCACTCATTCTCTCTACCTCGCTCTGGCTCTCACCTGTCTGTCAGGCACTCACAGCTCTTTGTTGTAGACCTTTTATATATAAGCACTCATTTATTTGCTCTTTTCACCAGTCTCTCTCTCTCTTTTTTTTTTTTTTTTTGCTTTTTCCCCACAGAGCTCTGAACATGGCTGCACTGGCTGCCTTTGTCTGACCATTCAGTCACTGAGCCAAAGGTATACACATTGAGGTCAAGGGCTTATAAGGACCCAGGTGTAACCAGAGACTGTGGTTTATCATTTTGTTGATAAGCTCAACGAAATAGACTATGTTTACATGATTGTACGACACACACTTTCTGCTAAACAGTTATAGAAGGGGATTATTTATAATCGCACGGATGATTCCTCATAAGGTTTGTACCTCATGTCATCTTACGAAGTTTCTCTGGTTCTGACTCATTGGGGATACAATTGTATATTTAAAACTTATATCCTGAAATTTTCACAAAGTAGATTTACAAAAATATACAATGGCCGTTGTTAAAAGTGCTATACTATTAAAAAAGAATATAATTAAATTCCATTCTTACAAGGGCAATACATTCTGAGCACATTAACTCAGTTTTATTCCAGCTACATTGGCTTCCTGTTAACTGAAATTTTGGACACTTTATCTCTGTAATATAGTGCTGATCCCATGAACTAGTATGGCTCATGCTTAGGTTTTTACTCAACTGAGGCAGGTCTACTGTTCCTCCAGCAATAAATTACAGCTCATCAGGGGAAAGATGTTTATTTAAAAAAGTGCCAGTATATTTTTTCAGAGAACAGAAGACAAGCTACCTTGTTAAATATTTGAAATGCAATTAAAACTTTTATATTGCTAATTCAACTTTTTTTTTTATTCAAGTAATGATGTTGATATATGAATAACCGAGCCTTGACGGAGCCCATTCAGGGCACTACTCTGGAGTGCCCAAGCAGTGGTCCAGGACAACCTCCAACTCTACACACCTTCTCCAGCATTAGCATAGTAGAGGGAACTGGACCAGGTGACTTGGGTTTTGAAGTGGGACATGGCCTGAACTAGGAAAGTGAAACTGGCGAAGCTAGCGTGCAGAGCAGGGGCGGATCTACGGGGGTGGCACGGGGTGGCAATTGTCACCCTAAGAAATAGCCTTGCCACCCCATTTGCCACCCCAGCACTAGTGTCCTAGTGTTTTAAAAATAAAAGAGTTTCCTTGACCAATTTACAGCAGTGAATCGTGAATCACGTGAGCCGGCTTAAAAGCGGAACACTGGCAAAGGCTCCGGGGAGGAGGGATGTGGATTTACAGCGCTCTTTCTAAGAGAGAGAGTTTGTTTGCCGCACCCACTGGATTACATTTCCCGGGTAGATTAATTAATCTGTTGTGGATACATTCTATACCCATCTTTCTCATGCTCCCGGTCTGAACATCTTTTACCGGTGAGACCGAGCCATCTCTCCCAGCCTACATCACACGCACAAACAATAAAACACGGACTTTGGACATTCATGCATACTCGCGCACATATTGTTTATATTTGTATATATTGTTTGTTTGTTTTTTTTGGTGCACCTGGTTTGTTTGTTTGTTGGTTGGTTTTTTTCACTTAATACACTTTTGTTTGTTTTTGACTTATTGTTGCATCACGTCTTGCTTGTTCCGCAAAGCTCATACCGCAGCAGAAGTTAGTATTATTAGCCCATATTTAGATTCGCGTCCCCGTAGCATTGTAACTAGGTTTGTTTTAAGAGTCCCAATCATAATAATAAAACCATATTCTGGGGTTTGTTCACCTGTATTTCCGTTGTTGCCCTTTTTTCCCATAATAATAATAATACCCAGAATCTCGACTTTCTATTAAAGAATAGTTCGAACAAATGACACTTATGAACTGCTTTGTTTTAGTGAATCAAAGACATTTAGTGCAGCGAGATCATCATCATCACACACACAAACAAATGACTCAATCGTCAATCCGGCTCTTTTAAAAAAATGGAGTTTTTTGATATATTCGCATATATTAATGACTAACAGCTTCACTGTTAACTATTTTCAAAAGTATATTTTTCAGTTCAGTAGCTTGAATCTTCAAGATTGTCCGAACCTTTGATAACTGGCGTCACGTGACAACAGCGCATTTGGCCGTGTCCAGTCCATCGATATGCTGAAGTTGAGAAACAAATCCAGTTTTTTTTTTTTTTAAAGCAAAAAGAAATGGAAAATCAGAATCAGATACTGTGGGAGTACAAAAAAGGTACAAAAGAAGTTGTGGAAGACAGAGGAGGGGATGGAGTGGAGAAATATAGAAACCGATCACAAAGAGAAGTGAAGAAGCAGAAGATATCCAGCAAGAAGTGAGTGAAGAGGTGGAAGAAAAAAGGTTAAGAGAGGAAGAGAGCTCAGATATTGAAAGAGAGGAAGAGAGCTTGAAACACCAGCACCCTGTTTGTCAGGTGACCGTGGGATGTTGTTCATTGTGCTTTTCAAATATTTTTTTACATACATAAAAAATAAGCACAACCTATTTGATTTATTTAACCTATAATCGTTTAAAGAACTATAGTTCAATATATGCTTAACTTTGCTTATCTTGGTTACATTCAGTGTTCTTTAATATATATTCTTGAGATATGCCTAAAAAAACCTTTAGACAAAGGTTGCTACAGTAGTAGCTGTACATGAACGATTCGATGTTAAATGTTTTGTACTGTAACATTTTAATATAAGTATTACTTTATTTAATTTTTATAGGACAATGTAAAAATGTGCACCCTAGTGTATACACCGAATAAGAACAGCGTTCCTTGAATCCACAAAAACCATGCAAGGATGCTTGCTTCAGTGTTGCCACCCCTCATAATTTTACTGCCACCCCCTTGCCACCCCATGAATAATTTTCTAGATCCACTCCTGGTGCAGAGTACACATGGAGCAGGCATGACATTCTTACAGCCCTGGTGCCATTATAATGCTCTTGACGTATAACGCTCTAGGGAACAGAGCAAGCCAGGTCAGGTTATATCTTGGGCAGAACCGAGCATACTGTAAGTCAGGTAGAGCATGGCATGATTCTGGCACAGCATGGGCTGAAATAGGTCTTGGTTTATGACTTGGGCATATCATGGCATAGAAAAGGTCATGGTTCTGACTTCAGTGTAGTAGCAACCATTGCTCTGTGCTGTTGACCATTAATTGGTGCATGGTACAGCAATTCTTATCACCAGGACACCTTTGCGCTCTGTGCCATTGGCCCTTGGTTGAAGCATGGTGTTGGGTGCCCCTTCACCCTGGGCACCTTTGCTCACTGTGCTGTCGGCCTTTGGATAAAGCTCAGTATAAGGATACTTCACCATGGACACCTTTTTCATTATGTGTTGAAGGGGCCATTCAGAGCTGCGACCCTGTCTAGTCAGGTTTAATAAGTTGCACTGAGCTGCCAGTCTCTCTTTGCAGCATCATGTGGGAAGCCATTCTCATAGCCATGCCCACATGCACCTCTTCACCAGTCAGCTCCATTATTAATGCTGGAGTAGAAACAATAATTTAAGCAGTGGCTAACAACAGGAGCTAAACTTGAGCCTGCTACATGGTGAGCATACAAAATGCAACATACTGTATACCTGAGCAACTTTGCAAGACCACTGGGTCAGGTGTGTTCTGTATGAGGTGTTCCTTGCATGCACTGGTTAGTACCTACTAAAAGTGGTCCAAGGAAGGACAACCAGCATGAACACCCAATGACCCAGCATGGACACCCAATTGTCTCTGACGCAAGTGGGGATTACCATTATGTCCATTAAAGGTACTGAAAGGATGAGCAGAACAGAATTTGACCAAATTTGCCCTATTTTCTTCCAACTGCTGAAAGTAGTATGACTTTCTGAAGATTGCAAAATGATGTTGTCGAAATGTAGAAGTTTTATATAAGATAAATTTCGATTTTAATCCTAGGTTGATAGATGTATACTTAACTTTAACATTGCTGCAATCCAAGTACTTCCCTTTATGGCAGTGTTGTTCTGAAATGGCAGCGACCTCTTTCATCAGAATACTGCGCCCAGCCAAATCACAAAAATTTGCTCAGGAAAATGACAACGGGTGTTGACTTGGCCTTCCATTTCCCCAAATCTCACTCTGATTTAGTATCTATGGGGTGCACCGGACAAACAAGTCTGATCCATGGAGACCCCACCTTGTAACTTACAATTTAAAGACGTCTTGGTATCAGATACCACAGCACACCATAAGAGGTCATGTGATGTTTGATAGGTTTAGAGATGTTTTGGTAGCATGAGGGGGAACCAGACAATGTTAAGTAGGTGATTTTAATGTTATGTTTAATCATGTTTATATTTCTTACAATGGCAACATTTTATGTTTTTAGTATATAAGTGTAAAAAACCCAATCAAATATTTCAAATTCACCAATTATGAATCCAATACTTGCCTCATGGAAATCATTAACTATTTACATTTTGGTTTGATTTTGCCACAAATTTATTTTCATAATGTTATGAAATCAATGAATACTTTTTTGCCTAGAAGGTAAATAAAGGCCAAATGCGTTGTTTTTTTAATATACTTTCTCTAAATCGCTTATCCTATGGGGGGGCCTGGACCCTATCCCAGGGCACGAAGTGGGGTACACCTTGGATGGTGCCAGTGCCAGTACATCACAGGACAAACTTCTTCAGGTATGAAAGGTCAATTAGTCTAATCAACAGGTCTCTGGACAGTGGGAGGAAACCAGAGTACCAGGAGGAAAGCCACCCAGCACGGCGAGAACATAATTGCACACGCTCAGACCCGACAGTGTTCTTATATATGCAATTATTATTTCTGACAGTAAAATTTTCCACCCGCTTCCAGCACAGCAGGTGACTGTGCACTAAGCGATTTGTGTCTCTGAGACAGTCTCTATCTCTTGAGCCTGCCTCATCGAAAGAAAATAGGAAAGATCATGGCCACTTGCCTGCAGTTTAGGGAAGCAAATAGCAAACAGACAACCCTTTCAAAGTCATTTCTGATTGGTAAAGCGTGAGCAGCGCCTCACCTTGTGCTGAACCCTGTTGCTGCCACTGATTGGACGAAGTGAACCGAGCCTCACTTGTGGCTGAACTCTGTGTGTGGCAAGTCAGTCCAGAGAGCGGGACACATCCACTGAGCCACTCTTAAGCCATCACTCGGGGATGGAGCGCATGAAGAGCTCCTTCATCAGCACGTTACTGGGATAGCACTCCACACAAGTGCGCCGATACGGCAGAGCCGATCATTGTGAATGAGACAATTCACACAGTCCTCCCTGTTATTAAGCAATAGGAAGTCTGAGTGCAATTGCTAAGATTTCCAGCCCATGCCCTTTGTGAACTTTGCCGGGCTGCATGAAGTGTGTGTTCCCTGACCCAATGTTGGCCTTGTAGAAGTTTAAGTGCTGTCCCTGATCCTACCACAAGAGGTCACTAAATTTTAAACACATTTTAAAAGGTGTTCTGCATCACAGACTTTACAGTTACCGTACAGTAGGTCTGTTGCCCAGGTTATAATGATCTGAAATGATTACAAGTCCCTGAGCGGCAAAGCAAGCACACAGAAACTCGCATGTACATGCAAGCTGAAAACATAAGAGGAGCGATGACTGCTTTAAGTCATCAACTAATTACCACACACTTCAGATCTGATTCACTTGTGTTAAGCAAGATTTCTGCAATGTGTAGGCTGCCACGATCACCCTGAGAAGAAGTGTTCTCTATTTGAGTTTGACATTTCGGTAGGATAGGGGGAGTTTGAGGAAATTGAGCAATGACACAGCCAACAAATTCTGAATCAATGTCGATTTTCTGTAACGGCACACAGCCCCACCCACAACGCGGCTCACGCCCTCCTACACAAACTACAGCAAGCACACTTCTCCATCAGTGCACACAACTCACGCTTCAGCTCTCCTCTCAACTCTTCTGTACTGCACACTACACCTCGGACTTTGAGGAAGTGAATTGAATGGCGATAAAGTCTGCTTGACTCTACTCTAGTCCTACTAGTTACAGTTGTCCAATCTAGATGTCATTCACGCATGTACTGACGTACTGTTAGTTTATTTCATATTTTGAATTGAACAACACAGCTGTAATTCTATCAAGGTTTTCATCTGTGACCTTGTATTTATTCAATTTTATTTTACATTTGACTTTTTTTTTTTTTTTTTTTTTACTACTTAGCCAATATTTTATTTTTTTTACACAGTCTTCTATTTTGCAGTCTGTAAAGATAATTTTCTAAGGTTGAAGTTGGAAAACTTAAATGCCCTGCACCCCAATAAATATCTTTGAACTACAACACTGACTGCACCACAGGCATCCTGGAGATCCTGGAGAAGGCTTTACTCATCAGTCTGACCACCCCATCATCAATACAAATAAATGTGACTCTGGACAGATGACACTGCCATAAGCTTATTGAAACAAAGCCAACACTGTAATCAAACAAAAGGCAGTCCAGTGAAATAGTTAGTATGTGAGTGTGTGACTTTTTTTTTTCTTTTTTCGTTTCTTTTTACCTGGGCAATGTATTATATACAGTACACTATATGGCCAATGTGGAAGGGCCAGTAATGGCAACAATATGAATGCAGTACTGTTGTGCATAAATGTGATTAAAATACATTGTGTGTGTATGTTTCTGTCAAAACTAGAATAAATACAACATTGAAATATCCATTTAAACAATTAAAAAAGTTAACGATTGCCTTGACTAAATGGAAAAGATTGTTTTCTCTGCAAACTGAAAAGGGCTGATATTTTACCTCCACAGTGCATCTTCAAATCGTTCACCTCCCCCACTTATTTCCATATTGTCATCCCCTTTAACTACCTCATCTGTTTGCTGTAAGAAATATATGCAATGCATTTGCAGTAAGTCCCTCACATGGCTGTGGTTTCACGAAAAACCCGCAAAAAAAAAAAAAAAAAACTTGCAACTTGATTCACTTTGCAAAGATCGATTTGTTTCCTTTGCCATAACTTCTGCTTTCAATAATTGTTAATCCTTTGAGTAGTGTATCTTATGTGTGCCCAGTACTGGTTGCTTTTTCTGAGTCCACTTTTGTTTTTTGCCAAGTCATGCCTTATGCGTGATTGTAACACTTATTTATGCACCCAGCCTAAATGTTCAATGTTTGCACACCTTCTCACGCAATGAGTGCAAAAAAGCACACGTCCTCCTTAGACCTCCATAGACACAAAATCCCGTGATTAGCACGATGGGTTTCCTGAACGTATGGGTTTCGAGCAAAATATCTGATGACACCTAAAAGAGGAAGCATCTTTTATTGGAAACTTTTCTTTGCTGTGTCATTTTGTGGTTCCACAAAGAAAAACAATCCCAGAATCAGTGCATTTAGATACAGTGACCATAAAATATGTTAATATCCATACCATATAGGGTATAGAAATGTTGTATATTTCTAACTATATATATATGATGAATGGATGAATGGATGAATGGATGGATAGATGAAAAATGTATTGATGAAAGTGTTTTTTTTTTTTAAACCATACATATTATTTATTTGGTCATTTTAAATTAAGTGTATTTAAAGTTAACAAAATGAATAATAATTGTTGCTTGAAAAATAAACAAAATAACATATAAAAGATATTTATATAAAACTTAGATTTATATTATCTTAATACCTCTAAATATATATCTTAATTTTTCTTATATATAGTTAATACAATAAATGTTTCATGAAATTGCAGTCACAATTGACACTTAAAAAATTGAAAAAATAAAAGTTGTGTTTTATATTCAGTAAGCTGCTTTATATTCAGTAACACTGCTATTACTTTGTATTTTCTTGCCTTTATTAAAGTCAAGAAATAATACTTATAAATAATACACCCTAATATTATTTATTTATTCCTATTTCTCTTTCTTCCTTCATGCTAAATTTCATACCAGTTCAGATTCCGATTTTAAATGTGATTAGTTTTATATATTCTATATAATTGCTTATTCTGAAAATATTGTATGTTATGAATAAGACATAGGAATAATAATTAAATATGATTATTAAGTCAGTCTTTCTCTGTTACCTCATGGATCATGTTATCAGGACAGCATGGCTAATATTACAAAATATACAAGTAGCAAAGACCTATGTAACAAGCAAACTTTACCTCATATACAGTTTTATGTCCTGACATTGATTCAGTTATTTTTGCTTAAATGGGACATTTGATGTTCACAGTATACAAATCATTAATCATAAATAAGCCAGTAGATAGCGAGCAGTCTCATACAGTACCACTGTCCAGTTCCTTCGTCTGTTCTGCATGATTAGCTCATCATAATATAATGGATCTGGCTTCAATATATTTGTGCTGCTCAATTCAAGAGGAAAATCATGGTACAGGTCCTCAGCAGTTTGTCCGATTTGAGTGACAAAAATGTTCTTACCTGTTTGTGACAGTAGATTCGAACAGTCGAGTCTTCTCCTTTCAGTGAGACACTGGCCTTTCCAGATGTTTTAGTATTAGCCACTAAGACATGGTCGGATATAAAGCTTTATCCGTTTCCTCTTTTCAGGCTATGGAACTGTGTGCAAAGGGAAGTTTCTACGCCAGCACTAAGTAAATGGGCCGATCCAAATTTAAACCATAGAAAAAGTGACTTATCATTGTTTTTGTGTTATATAACAAAATTAAATGTCTTAGCTAAAATGTGTTAGTGTTTAAAGAATTCAAAGAAATTGAGAATCTGGCCGCACTAATGGATAAACAATTTCTTTAGGTTTTGTGTAAATTTATTTGACTTCTTATTAACAACAGCTTATTATAGGTTTCTCTAAGGTAGGTGTCTAATTGAAATTTAGCTTAAATATGTAAATCATTGCGGGAACAAGCTAGTAACAACAAGACAACAGAAGAACATGTTATTAAAGAATATTACAGCATGTCAGCCTGGAGAATTCTTCAGGATACTAGGTTTAGATTGAAACACTGAGGTCTGGGAGCTCCTGAGCTCTTCGCTTCATCTGCATAATGATGATAGTGGTCCAATCCTCCAGCGTGAGCAGAAAAAGATCAGCATTTGATTTTATCATATTCAGCGCCAAAAGGATGTGTTTATTCACAATGGTGTGTTATTACAGATGTATAGAGAAGGCTGGATAGCCACTTGGCTCTAACGGATAATCAGGAATCGACAAAGAAACAAACAGACACCCTAAAAATCAAGCTCATCTCAACTGCGGCCCTCACATACGGAGATTCAAAAGCACTTCATTAATCTCTTCACTCGGCAATCTGCTCATGGAGAGGCTGTGCTGAGAAAGTAATCATAACTCAAGCCTTCTAATGAGAGGGGAGAGGAAGAAGAGAGGAGAGGAGAGGAGACGAGAGGAGAGAAAAAAGAAGAGAGGAATGCTATGGGGAGGAGATAATATGAGAGAAAAGGAGGGGAGACAAAGATGAGAGAGAGAAAGAGTAGAAATGTAAAATACTGCGAAGATGAGAGGGTTAAAAAGAAAGACCTAAGGAGAATGCAGAAGAGAAAAGGTGAGAAAAAGTATGAGGTAAGCAGAAAGATACTATGGGGAGAAAAGAAAAAAGTTAAAGAGAGAAGGGAAAAGGAGAAAAGAGTAAAAGGGGGAATTAAATGAGATTTTTTAAAGACAAGAAGGAAAGAAAAGTGACTTCAGTAGAATGCAGAAGAGAAGACAAAGAGATGAGGGAAAGTGATGAGATAAAGGGAGAAATAAACAGAGTGGAGATGAGGAGGTGAGGAGAGAGGAAGATAGACAGAAGGATAGAGAGAGAAGGAAAACGAGATGAAAAGGAGATAGATAGACGAGAGCTAAAGCGAGAAGGAAAATATGAGATAATGAGAAAATGGGAGGAGATAAAAGAAAAGATCAAGTAAGTGGAGTAGAAATGTGGAGAGATAATAGATAGGAGAAAGTGGATGGGAGAGGATTTTCTGAGGAACGAGAGCAGCAGTTCCAGCTGCAAGAAACGTCACAGGTTACTATTAAAACTTAAACAAGGAATAAAATATGTTGTAAAGGGTGTGCGATCGTTGGTACCGTGAGGTTTTCTTATTGGATATTTTTATTTAACATGTTTGGAGAAGTGTCCTGTGCTAGTGCTTTGTAGGAATAAGAGGTAAAACTAAAAGTTTTCCAAAATAGGAAAGTCTTAAAAAAGGGTTTGTTCTTCCCCTGTAACATGACGAGCTGAATTTTCCTTGTCATTCTAACGTGAGGAGAGAGAAAGAAATTAAAAACAGCCTGGTGAGGGATTTTTATAGCTGTTGTAACATAAGTGACAACAGGAACTATTTTGTTGATGAATGATCATATTGTCATATCATGTGTGATACTTTATTTAAAAAAAATGAATAAATAAAACTTTGTGATGTAATTAAGTATTAAGAATTATAGCACTACTAACAGTACCTCCAGTTCCCAAAAGGGTGCATAACACCAACTTGTAATCTATTGCTTTCCTATTAAAACCTATTAATATGCGTCAGGTTCTTTTATTTTTATATATCGTGGCAGTGTTGCTTGTGATTGTGATGGAGTCCACAGCAGAACTTCCTTCTATTTGAAGGCTGAGCATGTTTGTGTGAGTCATCAAAGTTTAAAAGGCTATTATTTGTTTTTAAGTAATGGCATTTAATGTATTTAATATATGAAGGGCATCAAAAATATCTAAAAGGTCATTATAATATTTTGAGCTTCCTGAAAGCTGTTTTGATATTAACATTTGATATTTTCTTTCTTTTTTTTTTCTTTTTTTTTTGACAATCTCAGTTCTTCTTGTATAATTTTCCATGAGCCATTTGGATTCTTACTTTGCAGGGTTATTTTCGGTGTTTTCCCATTGCTCATCCAAGCACTGTTAATATTTTTCATGTCTTTCGTAATTGTACGGAATGTGAAAGCTGAAGGAGGGAGAAGACAGAAAGAAGGTAGAGCTCAAATAACTGCACCATTACTTTTGGTACAGCCCATAGAAGGAAGTGTATCGTGGGCATCATTTACCTCACCACAGATCACAGGTCTGCAGAGTTCCGGTCACCACTTGAATTTTGAAACGCTCTTGAACGTGTAACATTGCCAGTAAGCAGGACACACAACTACCACAGATGTGAGTGAGGTTTTAGACAGCAAAAAAAAAATGGTGTTTAATATCTCATACACTAATAATCAGAAGAAACGAAAAGTATCACCAGTGTTTAAACATCACCTTCACCTCTATTTCAGCTCCCTCTTTGTCCAAAAGTTTCTGAGAGGACAAACTTCCCGTCACATCTTCAAAACCTCATCGCTTTGCTTTATTCTGATCGATGTGCTCCATTTCCTGGCACCGTGGCAGAGTAGTTGTGAGGGAAGGGGGAGAAATGGCTCATTCTTTGAGATGGCAATTGTATGTGGCTCTGTGTCTTCTTACCTGTGCGTCTTTGATCATAAGAGAGCATGGGGTGGCGTTTGATTCCATGGATACTTTGACAGCTCGCAGGCTGGCAAAAGCCTCTCGGATGACTGTGAGAAGATCAGAGGAGACAGGGTGGAAGGCAGGAGTCCAGCTGCGAGAAGATCAGAGGAGGCGCAACTTCAACCACAGCCATTGTGTGAGAGCGCAAATCACTCAGATAACTTTCTTTTCCTCTTGTTTAAAAAAAAATCTTTCACTCTCAGAACATTGAATGGCGCAGTTTATGGTCTGAGAGGTTTTGTTTAATTTTGACAGAAAAAATTTTATATATATATATATATATATATATATATATATATATATATATTTTTTTTTTTTTTATTATACACATCTCAATAAAGAAAAATTTGTATGATGTATATATATATATATATATATATATATATATATAATAGCAAAATAGCAAAAGGAATCATATATATATATATATATTGGTAAGCATCCTGAGCCCTCCATACCAAAAAGGAATACCAATATATTTAGTATAATTCCTATGATTGGAGGGCTCAGGATGCTTTGCAGAATTTCTTGCAGTATTTTAAATATCCACTGTTGATTTGGTCTTTGTATACCTCCTAGCAACCAGAAATCACTGTATTTCATGATTAAGTCATACTATAACGCTCCACAGACGGGGTATTCAATATACAAACATCCTGGATTTATAATCGTTTGGTAAAGCCGGCCAATTTTTTTTTTTTAGAAAAGGGTTAACATAATAATTTAATAATGCATCTAATAATGCATTTAGACCCCATCCACATGACTTGGTATTACATTTACCAAGCAAGAAATTGTGAAATGTGAAGTCACTATCATTGTGGCATATTTCCCTTTTTAGGGAAAACATGTGATATTACAAACTGTTTCATTTTGATGTTCATTATAGCACATAAACATGAAAAAAAAAACATGTCTTGTGTGAACAAACACTTACACGATCATAGCATTCAGAGTAAGTTGCTCTTATTATTTGCTTCATGTTTAGTGTGAATGGGCATAAATGTGCCATGGGTCATGTGATTATTGCAATTTATTTTTAGTGACCAGTGTCCTCGATGTGTTTCACACCAGACTTGTTTAACCTGGGCAAAATTTATGTCTGTACTGTCTTCAGCTGCTTTCATATAACATTCTATAAGTTTTACATATGTATTGTAAAAATACAGGAAATCTGTCATTTCAGTTTCCTTAATATTGTAGTCTTTATACGATGAACTTATTTCCTGGTTTTTTTTTTCACTGACCCCTACACAGCTATTAGATTTCAATTTTAAGTCAGCTGATTTATTTTCAGTGCAGTTTATCTGAAAAGTCTAATTTAAACCTTTAAGTTAAATAACTACTTGCATTAGTGCGATCAGGTGTGTTAGAGGCCCAGTGATAAGATAAGAACCACTGACATATAACATGGGTATTCATGGCCGGAGCCATGATTGGACTGCTTGATTCATGTCTTAAACCCTGGCCTCCCAGGAACTCCTTAAATTGTCCAAACATATTGAAATGGCTTGGAATGCGGTCAGGACCGTACAGGGATGTGGCAATAACTCCCAGCCAAGTTCCTGTAATGTGCAAGTGTGTACAGTTCCCACAGACTGTAGTCAAGTTTACAGACAAGCTGGAGTCAAGTCATCTGTTGATTTTCAAGGATCAGGTGTTCCACTTGCTGAATGTTCACGGGAAAAACGATGTGTTGTTCATCAATCAGGATCGTCATTCACATATGTATGGTCTTCTTTTAAACATTTGCATCAAGTGTTTTACTGTGGTACACATCACTGTACTGTGTTTGAAGTCTTTTGTAAAGGGTTACGCCTTCATTCACAAGAACTTTTATCAGAACTCACGGTTGGGACTTGAACGCCCCGTCTGTGAGGTAATGTCTCCCTCTAGTGGCAGCTGCTATGAATTAAAGTAAAAACTTCACTCTGTATCCCTCCCCCAAAAAAATCACGACTTGGAAAAAAGCAAATAATTAAGAGATTTTGATTGAAAAATCAATGAAGTGATTAATATGCTTGCAACGATTTTTTTAACCTTAACTAATTCCCTGAGTAGATTCTCATTTCTTAAACAACCATGCTGAAAGACGCATCCCATAGTCATGGAAAAGATATGCCATGCCCAGTGTTTTAGAAGGGTCAAATTATCAATCAGATCATTTCCATGCATAAAAGTGTGTGACAAGCTCAAAAAATTGGCAAAAGCAGTTGTGCGGCCATAAGGAATCAATTCAATTAAATTTTAAATAAATTGTATTATAACAGATTTAACAATGGCCTTTGTCACAAGGCAGCTGTACAGAATGAATAAATAAATAAATAAATAAATAAGGGAAATGAGTATGAAAAGTGAGAGGAAATATGTATAAATCCAAATAATCTGGAGTGATGTATGCATCAGGGGAAGAAGGGAAGTGCATGAAGTGATGTACCTATTGTACATAGTGCCAACTGTGCAATCCTCTGCAGACATTGTCGTGATCTGGAGGTGCTTCAGTTGGTCAGGTCTCAGCAGCGTTTTGTGTATGACGTCAGCTGACTACCAGACTGTACCCAATGACCAAATTATACCATAAGTGGATGTTCCTTCCCAGTGGACCATCAGTGACCTATGGATTTGACATACAGTGTCCTGTGAAATATATACTTTTGACAGACAAACTAAACATTTTAAGCAAGATACAAGGTACCTTCCAGTTAATTCCATTTGTTTTGCAGTTACTGTACATTTACAGTTGCAAATGTTAATCATAAATCAAGAACCTGCAAAGCAACTGTTAGAAAAACTGTAACAGCAAAGTGAGAAATATATATATGTATGTCTATATATATATATATATAGAGAGAGAGAGAGAGAGAGAGAGAGAGAGAGAGAGAGAGAGTACAGACCAAAAGTTTGGACACACCTTCTCATTCAGCGAGTTTTCTTTATTGTGTTCTTTATTGTGTTCTTTAGCCCAAACGCGTCTCTTCTGCTTGTTGCCTGTCCTTAGCAGTGGTTTCCTAGCAGATCTTCTACCATGAAGGCCTGATTCACACAGTCTCCTCTTAACAGTTGTTCTAGAGACGTGTCTGCTGCTAGAACTCTGTGTGGCATTGACCTGCTTTCTGATCTGAGCTGCTGTTAACCTGCAATTTCTGAGGCTGGTGACTCGGATGAACTTATCCTCCGCAGCAGAGGCGACTCTTGGTCTTCCTTTCCTGGGCCGGTCCGCATGTGAGCCAGTTTCTTTGTA